>OZ021720.1:0-16949 GCA_963978555.1 Galerucella nymphaeae | reverse complement strand
AAAAATTTAAAAATAAAAATATTAATCAAAAAATTAATAATAATAAATAAATTTTTAAATGATTTAAAGAAAACAATTGAATTATTGTTATTCTTTTTAAAGTTTTTGATAAATTTTGACCTCCATAATATTCAAATCATCCTTGATCAAAAAATTTTATATAAAATTTTCCTATATAAACTGGTAAATAATTAACTCCTAAAGTTGATAAATAAGGTATATTTCATATTATTCTTATAAACAAACTAATTGTTAAATATTTTAATCTAAATAAATTATAAGAAATTTTAAATTTTGATAATTCATAACCTAATCAACCACCTAATCTAATCATAATTAAAGTTATAATTTTCATAAGAAAAGAAAGGCAAATAAAATAAGGGACAGAAAAAATTAATCAAGAAAATACTCTACCTCTAAAAATAACAAATAAAATTAATCCTCTTATACCTTTTAATATAATTAATCTCCTTTCCCTTATTAAATTTAAAGTAATATAATTAAAATTTCCTGTAATAGAATAGTAAGTTAAACGAAACCTATAAGAAACTGTTAAACCAATAGAAATATAAAAAATTATATAAATATATATATTTAAATAAGTTATTGATATAAATTCTACAACTAAATCTTTAGAATAAAACCCTGATATAAAAGGTAAACCACATAAAGATAAATTACAAATATTTAAATATGTACAAGTTAAAGGTAAATGTTTAATTAATCCTCCTATAAATCGAATATCTTGACAATTTAATAAATTATGAATAATATTACCAGCACATATAAATAATAAAGCCTTAAATAATGCATGAATTAATAAATGAAAAAAAGCCAATTTATATTCTCCTAAAGCTAAAATTGATATCATTAACCCTAATTGTCTTAATGTTGATAAAGCAATAATTTTTTTTAAATCAAATTCAAAATTAGCTCCTAATCCTGATATAAATATAGTTATAGAAGAAATAAATAATAAAATTATTATCAAAGTTTCCCTAAATGCAAAATTAAAACGAATTAATAAATAAACTCCAGCAGTAACTAATGTAGAAGAATGAACTAAAGAAGAAACTGGAGTAGGAGCTGCTATTGCAGCCGGTAATCAAGAAGAAAAAGGAATTTGTGCACTTTTTGTTATAGCAGCTAATACAACTAAATAACTAATTAATTCTATTGTAAATTCTTCTTTTATTAAATCTAAATAGAAAATAAAATTTCAACTACCAAAATTTAATATTCAAGCAATAGCTATTAATAATGCAACATCTCCAATTCGATTACTTAATGCTGTTAATATTCCTGCATTAAACCTTTTTAAATTCTGATAATAAATTACTAAACAATAAGAAACCAACCCTAATCCATCTCAACCTAATAAAATTGAAATTAAATTAGGAGAAATAATTAATAACATTATTGATAATACAAATATAACAACAAGCAAAATAAAACGATTTTTATATAAATCTCCTCTTATATATTCTTCTCTATAAAAAATAACTATAGAAGAAATGAATAAAACAAATCTTATAAATATTAAAGATATCCAATCCAATAAAACTACAAAAAAAATATTGGAAGAATTTAAAGATAAAAGTCTTAATTCTAAAATATACGTAATATTTAAAATTAATAAAAATAATGATGAAATTAAAAACCTAATACTTAAAATTAAAAATAAACTAAAATAAACAAAACAAATAATCTAAAATAAAATTTTATATCTTTAGTACCACAAACTAATATTTTAATTAAACTATTTAGATTAAATTCATTGTACTAAAAATTCTATTTTTAAAAATAAAAAATTTAAAGGGAATCAATGTAATATTAATAACAAATATTCTCGTATAAATCCTCTATAAAATATATAAAACCCTGAATAATATATCCCATGTTGAGAATAAGAATATAAAAATAAAGAATAAACAGCCCTAAAAAATGATATTAAAGATAAAAATAATATACTTAAAATACTAAATCTTACAATTCTATTAATTAATATAATTTCTCTTATTAAATTCAAAGAAGGAGGAGCTGCTATATTAGAAGAAATCAATAAAAATCATAATAAACTTAAATTAGGTATAATATTTAATAGTCCTTTATTTAAATAAAGTCTTCGTCTATGAATTCGTTCATACATAATATTTGCTAAACAAAATAATCCCGAAGAACATAAACCATGAGCTAATATTATTAATAAAGCCCCTCATAATCCTCAATAATTTAATGTTATAATACCAGCTAAAACCAAACTTATGTGAGAAACAGAAGAATAAGCAATTAAAGATTTTATATCTCTTTGACGAATACAAATTAAAGAAACAAAAAACCCCCCAATTAAAGAAATAATAATAAAAAAAATATTTAAATTTAATAAAAAATACTTAAATAAAATCATAAATCGTAATAAGCCATATCCTCCTAATTTTAATATAATACCAGCTAAAATTATTGAACCTGAGACAGGGGCTTCAACATGAGCCTTTGGAAGCCATAAATGTAAAAAAAATATTGGAATTTTAACAAAAAAAACTAAATTTACACATAAAAATATAAAAAATATATTTAAATTTATATTTAAAAATCTAAATCTTGTTACATATAATTTTTCACTTAAATAAAAAATTATAATTATTATTGGTAATGATATAAATAAAGTATAAAATAATAAATAAATACCAGCCTCTAACCGTTCTGGTTGATACCCTCATCCAATAATTAAAATTAAAGTTGGAATTAAACTAATTTCAAAAAATAAATAAAAAATAAATAAATTCAAAGAAGAAAATGTTAAATATAAACTTAGTAATAAAAGAATCAATACAAAAATAAATAAACCATGATATTCATTATTTTGATATAATTTTATACTAGCTAAAATTATTAAACTACAAATTCAAAATCTTAATAAAATTAAACTATACGATAATATATCTATCCCTAAAAAATAAGAAATTCTAAAAATTTGGTAAAATCCTCTATAATTTAAAATAAATAAAAAAGTTAAAATAAAAAAAAATCATTGAATTAATCAAAATATATTTAAAAACCTTAAAGGAATCAATATAATTAACCCAAATAAAAATATTATCATAGAAAAGAAAAAGTTGTAATATAATCATTACCGTGTATTCGAACTATTAAAATTAATATTGATAACCCTAAAGCCCCCTCACAAACTCTTATAGTTAAATAAATTATTGAAAAAAAATATTCATAATTTATGTTTCTTAAATATATAAATAATAAAAAATATAATGATACAACAATAAATTCTAAACTTAATAATATTATCAATAAATGTTTACGATTTAAAACAAATCTTAAAGCCCCTGAAAAAAATATAATTGACAATAAATATATTAACATTAAAGTTTTAATAATTTAAATAAAATATTGGTCTTGTAAATCAAAAATAAGGTTTCTTTTAAAACTTCAGATATAAATAAATATTTATCATTAATCTCCAAAATTAATATTTTAATTAAACTAATATCTGAAATTATACTATTTTTACCTATTATTTTAATAACATCTATAATATTTATATTTATAAACCATCCTCTATCTTCAGGATTAATATTATTAGTTCAAACAATTTTAATTGCTTTAATTAGAAGATTACTAAATATAAATTATTGATATTCCTATATTTTATTTTTAGTAATAATTGGTGGAATATTAATTTTATTCATCTATATAACTAGAATTGCCTCTAATGAAAAATTTAAATTTAACTTTAAATTAATATTTATTATTATATTAGCCATAAGATTAATATTAATTTTTATATTAATAGATCAATTTTATTTTAATTTATTAAATCAAATTATTGAAACTAAAATATTTAATTTTAATCAAAATATAAACTTATCTATAATAAAATATTTTAATTTTCCTAATTATTTAATTATAATTATAATAATTATTTATTTATTTATCACTTTAATTGCAACTGTAAAAATTACTAATTTTTTATATGGACCTTTACGTCAAATATTTTAATGAAAATACCCATTCGTAAAACTAGTCCCTTATTTAAAATTATTGATAATGCCCTAATTGTATTCCCTTCACCTTCAAATATTTCCTATATATGAAATTTTGGTTCATTATTAGGAATTTGTCTAATAATTCAAATTTTTACAGGTCTATTTTTAGCAATACATTACTGTCCTAATGTTGAATTAGCTTTTAATAGAGTCGCACATATTTGTCGAGATGTAAATTATGGTTGATTACTTCGAACATTACATGCAAATGGAGCATCATTTTTTTTCATTTGTTTATATATTCACATTGGACGAGGTATATATTATAGATCTTATAATATAATTGAAACTTGATTAATTGGAGTTACAATTTTTTTCTTAACAATAGCAACTGCTTTTCTGGGATATGTTTTACCATGAGGTCAAATATCTTTTTGAGGTGCCACTGTAATTACTAATTTAATATCTGCTATTCCTTATTTAGGAAATAGATTAGTACAATGAATCTGAGGGGGCTTTGCAGTTGATAATGCAACTTTAACCCGATTTTTCACATTTCATTTTATTTTACCTTTTATTATTTTTGCATTTATGATTATTCATTTATTATACTTACATCAAACAGGTTCAAGTAATCCTATTGGAACAAATAGAAATATTGATAAAATTCCTTTCCACCCCTATTTTACTTTTAAAGATATTCTAGGAATAATAATTATATTATTTTTATTAATTTTTTTAACTTTAAGTAATCCTTACTTATTAGGAGATCCGGATAATTTTACCCCTGCAAATCCTTTAGTTACTCCAATTCATATTCAACCAGAATGATATTTTCTATTTGCATATGCAATTTTACGATCTATTCCTAACAAATTAGGGGGAGTAATTGCTCTTGTAATATCAATTGCTATTCTATATAGTCTACCTTTTATCAATAAAAAAAAATATTTAACTTCACAATTTTATCCATTAAACAAATTTTTATTTTGATCATTAGTTTCTATTATTATTTTATTGACTTGAATTGGTGCTCGACCTGTTGAAGACCCCTATATTTTAACTGGGCAAATTCTAACAGTAGTATATTTTTTATATTATATTATAAATCCTTTAATTTCTAATATTTGAGACTTAATTATTTTTAAATAAGTTAATGAACTTGTATAAGTTTATACTTTGAAAGTATAATAAAGAGGTTTAACCCTCTATTAACTTGTACTAAAAATAATTAACTAAATCATAAGAATGAAAAACCTCATTCTTATTCTACAAAAAAAAATTAAATAATTTAATGAAATAGGTAAATAACCTTTTCAAGCTAAATATATTAATTTATCATATCGGTACCGAGGTAAAGTACCTCGAACTCAAAGCCAAAAAAAAGAAATAAAAGATAATTTTAAAAAAAATAAATAACTAATTAAATTAGCCCCTATAAATAAAAAAACACATATTATTCTTATAAATAAAATATTTCCATATTCAGCTAAAAAAATTATAGCAAAACCACCTCTTCTATATTCAACATTAAACCCTGAAACTAATTCAGATTCTCCTTCCGCAAAATCAAAAGGTGTACGATTAGTTTCTGCTAAACTAGAAACTAACCATATTAAACATAAAGGAAAAAGTAAATAAATAAATCAAATATACTCTTGATATTTTAATAAATCAATTATTCTTACACTTAAAATTAAAAATAAAAAAGATATCAAAATTAAAGCTAATCTTACTTCATAAGAAATTGTTTGAGCAACAGAACGTAATCTACCTAATAATGAATAATTAGAATTAGAAGATCAACCAGCTAATATAATTGTATAAACTCTTAATCTAGAAATTGCCAAAAAAAATAATATAGTTAAATTAAATCTAATATTTACTCTAATAAAAGGTATACATATTCAAATAAATAAAGCTAATATTAAATTTAACACAGGAGAAATATAATATAAATTAAAATTAGCTATTAAAGGATAAGTTTGTTCTTTACTAAATAATTTAATTGCATCACTAAAAGGTTGAATTAATCCAATAAAACCAACTTTATTTGGACCTTTACGAATTTGAATATAACCTAAAACTTTACGTTCTAATAATGTTAAAAATGCTACCCTAATTAATACACACACAATCAAAATTAAACTAGAAATAAATATTATAATTAAATCTTTTAATATCAAGTATTATTTGTAATATAAATTACATTTAAAGATTCTAAATCTATTACACTAATCTGCCAAAATAATAATTTTATTCAAAAATTAAAATATTATTTATTATATTTGGTCCTTTCGTACTAAAATAAATTTTTAAATTAAAGATAGAAACCAACCTGGCTTACACCGGTTTAAACTCAGATCATGTAAAATTTTAAAAGTCGAACAGACTTAATAATATAGCTTCTACACCAATTATAAATTTTAATCCAACATCGAGGTCGCAAACTTTATTATCGATTAGAACTCTCAAATAAAATTACGCTGTTATCCCTAAGGTAATTTTATCTTATAATCAAAATTTTTGGATCAATTATTTATTAATTAATATAAATAAATAAAAAAGTTTATTAAATTTTTTAATCACCCCAATCAAATAATTATATAAAAATAAAAATATTAATTCCAAATTTTTTATAGTATAAAATTATTAAACTCTATAGGGTCTTCTCGTCTTTTAATAAAATTTAAGCTTTTTAACTTAAAAATAAAATTCTAAAATAATTAATTAGAGACAGTTTTTTTTTCATTCAGCCCTTCATTCCAGCTTTCAATTAAAAAACTAATGATTATGCTACCTTAGCACGGTCAAAATACCGCGGCCATTCAATTTAATCAGAGGGCAGACTAGACTTTAAATATTATACAAAAAGACATGTTTTTAATAAACAGGTGAAAAAATATTTGCCGAATTCCTTTAACTAACCTTACATAAAAATATATTTATATAATTTTTATATACTAATTTTATCATTATTACTAAATTTTTTTAATTTAAATTTAAATTTTAATAAAAAATTTATAGAAAATAAAAATCATATAAATATAATATAAATTATAACATACTTTAAAATTTGAAAATTTTTAATCCTAATTTTAATTTATTTTTAAATTTCTAATAATTATCTATTTTTAAGCTCATCCCTAAAAATATTTAATATTAATAATATAAAAATATACAATTATAATTATATTAATAATAAATAAATTAAATTTTTTTCTTAAAAAACTAGATATATTTAAAAACGAATAACATTTCATTACTAAAAAATAATTAAAAATATTTATTTTACAATAAAAATATTAACTTTTTAGATCTTTTAAATTCGAGATAATTAAATAAATAATTTTTATTTAATAAACCCTGATACACAAGGTACAAAAAAAGAATTTTTCTATTTAACAATTAATTTTTTTCTTTCACAATACTATTTAACTATAATAAAATTAATTTTTTCTATAATATAATAAAAAATATTTTTTTTAATTTAAAAATTTTATAAAACTTAAAAATTTAATAAATTTTTAATTTCAAATTAAATTGAATTTCACAATTTACTTTTTAATGTAACTAAAATGCTTTATAATCAAGCTCTAATTTGATATTCTAGATTCACTTTCCAGTAAATCTACTTTGTTACGACTTATTTCATATTAAATGAAAGCGACGGGCGATATGTGCATATTTTAGAGCCAAAATCAACTTAATAAATTAATTAAACTTACTATCAAATCCAAATTCAAATTTTTATTAATAAAAATTATCCAAAAATAAATTTACTGTAACCCATTATTACTTTTATATAAATTGCACCTTGATCTGACTAATTTTTTTATAAAAAACTTTAAATATTAACAATTCTGATAAAATACTTAATTACGATGATATACAAATTAATAATAAAAATAAATTAAATCGTGGATTATCATTTACAAAACAGGTTCCTCTGAAAAGACTAAAATACCGCCAAAATTTTTAATTTTAAAGAACATAACTTTTAATAATTTAATAAATAAAATTACATTTAAAATAATAGGGTATCTAATCCTAGTTTATAAATTAAATTTCTAAACTTCATTTAATAATATAAATATAATTAAAATTTAAAATTTTACCTAAAAAATTTTAATTTAAAATTTAAATTAATCAATTAATTTTTATTAATAAAATTAAATTATATTATTTGTATAACCGCAACTGCTGGCACAAATTTTGTTAATAATAATTATTATTTCTAAATCTAAGTTTCCTTAATATATAAATATAATTACTGTAAATTTCTTCTAAAAAACAATTTACATATAATAAAAAATAACATTTAATTTTTAAGTTAAAATAAAACTTTTTAGTATAACGATCGTATGTAAACATACTTTGAATTAGCTCCGCTACGAAATTGGACCTTTTATTGGAATAATCAATAGATTTTAACAAAAATTTATTTCTAATTAATAAAAAGTCTAAATATTAGTAAACTAATTTAAAAATTAATTTAAAATATCCGTAATTAATAAATTTTAACCAATAATTTAATTTTTATAAAAAATTTTATTTGGAAATTTATCCCTTAATTTTCAAATAAAATTTACCAATAAACGAAAATTCAATTCATCCCCTAATTAAATTTCCAAATAAAATTTTATTGAATAGTCTATTTTAACCAATAATTTAATTTTTATAAAATTTACCAATAAACGAAAATTCAATTCATCCCCTAATTAAATTTCCAAATAAAATTTACCAATAAAAACTAAATTCATCCCCTAATTTAATTTTCAAATAAAATTTTATTGAATAGTCTATTTTAACCAATAATTTAATTTTCAAATAAAATTTACCAATAAACGAAAATTCAATTCATCCCCTAATTAAATTTCCAAATAAAATTTACCAATAAAAACTAAATTCATCCCCTAATTTAATTTTCAAATAAAATTTTATTGATTAGTCTATTTTAACCAATAATTTAATTTTTATAAAATTTACCAATAAACGAAAATTCAATTCATCCCCTAATTAAATTTCCAAATAAAATTTACCAATAAAAACTAAATTCATCCCCTAATTTAATTTTCAAATAAAATTTTATTGAATAGTCTATTTTAACCAATAATTTAATTTTCAAATAAAATTTACCAATAAACGAAAATTCAATTCATCCCCTAATTAAATTTCCAAATAAAATTTACCAATAAAAACTAAATTCATCCCCTAATTTAATTTTCAAATAAAATTTTATTGAATAGTCTATTTTAACCAATAATTTAATTTTTATAAAATTTACCAATAAACGAAAATTCAATTCATCCCCTAATTAAATTTCCAAATAAAATTTACCAATAAAAACTAAATTCATCCCCTAATTTAATTTTCAAATAAAATTTTATTGAATAGTCTATTTTAACCAATAATTTAATTTTCAAATAAAATTTACCAATAAACGAAAATTCAATTCATCCCCTAATTAAATTTCCAAATAAAATTTACCAATAAAAACTAAATTCATCCCCTAATTTAATTTTCAAATAAAATTTTATTGAATAGTCTATTTTAACCAATAATTTAATTTTCAAATAAAATTTACCAATAAACGAAAATTCAATTCTTAAAAATTTTTTGTTGTCAAAAATGACTTCTTACAAAAATCTAATAAAAATTTTAAATGAAAAAGCAATCAATTTAAGAAATTTTTCATTTTGAATGAAATCATCATCAATCAAAGTCATCAAAATCTCAATGAAAAAAAAAAAAAGAGGCGGTTTTTTACTCAAAGGTAAAAGTAGAAAAATTGCTTGAAAAACACTATTAAAAATTTGTAAGAGATTTTCATTGAGATTTTGACCTCAAATACAAAATTTTTAGCTAAATTAAAATTTTTATCAATGTAAATTATTTACAAACATAAAAATTATATATATCATAAAATTTCTAAATTTTTATATTTTAATTTTTAAAATTTTTATACAAATTAAAAAAAAATTGAATTAATTTCTAATTTTTAATTTTATAAAAATTAAATTATTGGTTAAAATAAGGTAGTTTTTTTTTTTTTTTTTTTTTACTGGCTAAATAAAAGTTAAATTAATTAAAGTAAAAAATTAATTTTTATATTTTAATTAAATTTATATATTCATATATTATATATATATATATATATATTATGGTTTAATTAAAATATATAGTTTCTCCATTTATAAATTAATAATATTACAATTTAACTTTAAACTATCCTTTTTCTGAAATTTTCAATTTAAGTCTTTAATCCTTGTAATATATTTCAGTATAACTAACATGCAGATTAATTCATAAGTTTAATAATATATATATAATTGTAGTTTCTATTTATTTTAAAGTTACAAGATATAATTAATATATATTAAAAATATCATAATAGTAATCTCTTAATTATATATACGTTTCTATTATATTAATTTATTAAACATTTATATTTTAAAAACCTATGTTGCTGAAAAATTTCAACAAAAAATCCCCATTTTGTTTGACTTTTCCAATTTATGTAAAAAAAAAGTCAAAATTTTCAGCCAAATCCGTAAACTAAAAAATGACAAAAAATGCAAAAAATTGCGCAAAAATCGTCTTCTGGACGCATTTTTTTGCAAAAAAATTAAATTATTTTACTTAGGGTTTTTATTGTAAAAAATTTATATGTTTAATAAAAAATCATTTACTAAAAGTATAATGATGTGCCTGATAAAAAGGATAATTTTGATAGAGTTAATTATGTGAAATTCACCTTCATTAACCCCCCCAAAAAAATTACACTTAATAGACTTAAACTATTTATTTTAACATCAAAAGTTAATGTACATCTTATACTAAAGTGTAGACCAAAAAGATAAGCTAAATAAAGCTATTGGGTTCATACCCCACTTATAAAGATTACTCTTTTCTTTTTAATTTTTAAATTATATAAAATTTTATTTTTTAATTCTATATTATTAGGAACTTTAATTTCTATTTCAGCTTATTCTTGATTTAATATGTGAATTGGACTAGAAATCAATTTATTAAGAATTCTTCCTTTATTAAAATCAAATAAAAATACCTATCCTGCTGAAGCCTCCTTAAAATATTTTATTACACAAGCTTTAGCTTCTACAATTATCTTATTTGCTGTAATTTTATCATTAATTTCTTCTGAATACATCCCCAACAATTCAGATTACTGATTAATAATAATTTTAAACTCGGCATTATTAACAAAACTTGGAGCTGCCCCCTTTCATGCTTGATTCCCCGAAGTAATGGAAGGTTTAAATTGAATAAATAATTTAATTTTATTAACTTGACAAAAATTGGCCCCAATAATTTTAATTATATACAATTTAAAAATAATATGATTTCTTATATTTATTATTATTACCTCTTCATTAATTGGTGGGATTTTAGGGTTAAACCAAACGAGCCTTCGAAAAATTATAGCTTACTCCTCAATTAATCACATTAGATGAATACTAGCAAGAATAATAAATTTTAAATTAATTTGATTTTCTTATTTTATCATTTATTCTATAATTTCATTAAATATCATTTTTATTTTTTATAAAATAAATATTTTCACTTTAAACCAATTATTTTATTCATTAAATTCTAATAAATTAGTAAAATTATTTTTTATTATAAATTTCTTATCTTTAGGAGGTTTGCCTCCTTTTTTAGGATTTTTACCAAAATGAATTGTAATTAATAATTTAATTTTAAGTCAAATATATGTTTTAAGATTAATTTTAATTATTTCTACATTAATCACTCTATATTTTTATATCCGACTCACATTTTCTTCACTAACAATTATAATAACTGAAAATTTAGTTAAATTCTCTAAAATAAGAAATTTTTTAATACTATTTCTTAATTCATTAACTTTGCTTAGCCTCTTCCTTTGTACAAGAATTTTTAATATTCTTTAAGGATTTAAGTTAAGCTAAACTACTAACCTTCAAAGTTAGAAATAGATTTTATTTAAGCCTTAAAAATAACTTACCTTTAAATTTGCAATTTAATATCATAATTGAATATAAGGCTTGGTAAAAGAATACATTATTCGTAAATAAATTTACAATTTATTGCCTGGACTCAGCCATTTTACCGAATAAATGGTTGTTTTCTACAAATCATAAAGATATCGGAACTTTATATTTTATTTTTGGAGTTTGAGCTGGTATGGTAGGAACTTCATTAAGAATCCTTGTTCGAGTTGAACTAGGAAATCCCGGGTCTTTAATTGGTAATGATCAAATTTATAATGTAATTGTTACTGCCCATGCTTTCATTATAATTTTTTTTATAGTAATACCTACCATAATTGGTGGATTTGGAAACTGATTAGTACCCCTAATAATTGGTGCTCCAGATATAGCCTTTCCTCGAATAAATAATATAAGATTTTGATTGCTTCCCCCATCATTATTTTTATTAATTATGAGAAGAATTGTAGAAAGAGGTGCTGGCACAGGTTGAACAGTTTATCCCCCCCTTTCATCTAATATTGCTCATGGAGGATCTTCAGTAGACTTAGCTATTTTTAGTTTACATTTAGCAGGAATCTCTTCCATTTTAGGTGCAATTAATTTTATTACTACAATTATCAATATACGACCAAAAGGAATAACATTAGACCGAATACCTTTATTTGTATGAGCTGTAATAATTACAGCTATTCTTTTATTACTTTCTTTACCTGTATTAGCAGGAGCTATTACAATATTATTAACTGATCGAAATTTAAATACTTCTTTTTTTGACCCTGCTGGAGGAGGAGATCCTATTTTATATCAACATCTATTTTGATTTTTTGGACATCCTGAAGTTTATATTTTAATTCTACCAGGATTTGGATTAATTTCTCACATTGTTAGACAAGAAAGAAGAAAAAAAGAAGCATTTGGAACTTTAGGAATAATTTATGCAATAATAGCAATTGGTTTATTAGGATTTATTGTATGAGCCCACCATATATTTACTGTAGGAATAGATGTTGATACTCGAGCCTACTTTACTTCTGCAACTATAATTATTGCAGTTCCTACAGGAATTAAAGTATTCAGTTGATTAGCAACATTTCATGGCTCAAGAATTAATTATAGGCCAGTAACACTTTGAGCTTTAGGATTTATTTTTTTATTTACCGTTGGAGGTTTAACTGGTGTTGTATTAGCTAATTCTTCAATTGACATTGTACTACATGATACATATTATGTAGTAGCCCATTTTCATTATGTTCTTTCAATAGGGGCAGTATTTGCTATTATAGCAGGAATTGTTCAATGATTCCCTTTATTTACAGGATTAACATTAAATAACTTTTACTTGAAAATTCAATTTTTTATTATATTTATTGGAGTAAATTTAACTTTTTTCCCTCAACATTTTTTAGGACTAATAGGAATACCTCGACGTTATTCTGACTATCCTGACATTTTTACTCTATGAAATATTGTTTCATCAATTGGATCTTTAATTTCCTTGGTGAGAGTAATCTTTTTATTATTTATTTTTTGAGAGGCTTTATCAGCCCAACGAAAAAGTATTAGATCATTAAGCATAAATTCTTCAATTGAATGACTTCAATCAAATCCTCCTGCTGAACACAGTTATTCTGAATTACCTATATTATCTGCTAATTTCTAATATGGCAGATTAGTGCATTGGACTTAAACCCCAAACATAAAGATTACCCTTTTTTTAGAAATTTCAACTTGAAAAAATTTTATATTACAAGATAGGGCATCCCCTCTAATAGAACAATTATCTTATTTTCATGACCATGCACTAATAATTTTAGTTATTATTACAGTATTAGTAAGTCAATTATTATTTTCTTTATTTTTTAATAAATTTCTACATCGCTATTTACTTGAAGGTCAATTAATTGAAATTATTTGAACAGTTTTACCAACAATCACTTTAATTTTTATTGCAATTCCTTCATTACGATTAATTTATATTTTAGATGAAATTAACAATCCAATAATTACAATTAAAACAATTGGACATCAATGATATTGATCCTATGAATATTCAGATTTTAAAAATATTGAATTTGATTCTTATATAATTCCTACTAATGAAATAAACCTATATAACTTTCGTTTATTAGATGTTGATAATCGTATTGTTGTTCCTTTTGAATCTAACATTCGTATATTAATTACATCTGCAGATGTAATCCATTCTTGAACAATTCCATCTTTAGGAGTTAAAGTTGACGCAACACCTGGCCGACTTAATCAAGTTAGATTTTCACTAAATCGATCAGGTTTATTTTATGGGCAATGCTCAGAAATTTGTGGATCTAATCATAGATTTATACCAATTGTAATTGAAAGAATTTCTCCTAATTACTTTTCTAAATGAATTATTAAAATAATTGAATTATCATTAGATGGCTGAAAGTAAGCCATGGAATTTTAAACCATTTATAATATTTTAACGTATATTTCTAATGAAAAATTTAGTTAAAAAATAACATTAGTTTGTCAAGCTAAAATTATCAATTTGATAATTTTTAATTCCTCAAATAATACCTCTTTATTGATTAAGCTTAATATTATTTTTTATTAGTATTTTTTTCTTATTTAACAATATAAATTACTTTAATTTTTTCTATAATATCAAAAATAAAAAAAATTTGAAAATTAAATTAAACTATAATTGAAAATGATAATAAATTTATTTTCTTCTTTTGATCCAACATCTAATTTTAATTTCTCTTTAAATTGATTAAGAACAATAATTGGTTTAATAATTATCCCTCCTATATTTTGACTAATTCCTTCACGATTAAATATTTTATGAAATAAAATTGTTATAATTTTACATAAAGAATTTAAAGTTTTATTAGGAAATTATAAATCTCAAGGAAGAACTTTAATCTTCATTTCATTATTTTCTATTATTTTATTTAATAATTTTTTAGGATTATTTCCTTATATTTTTACAAGAACTAGACATATAACAATAACTTTAAGACTAGCTCTACCTTTATGATTAAGATTTATAATTTATGGATGATTTAATAATACAATTCATATATTAGCACATTTAGTTCCACAAGGAACACCGGCAATTTTAATACCTTTTATGGTTTGTATTGAAACTATTAGAAACGTAATTCGTCCTGGGACTTTAGCTATCCGTCTTTCAGCAAATATAATTGCAGGCCATTTATTAATAACTCTATTAGGAAATACTGGACCAATAATATCTATTTATTTATTAAATTTATTAATTATTGTACAAATCTTATTATTAACCCTTGAATCAGCTGTTGCAATAATTCAATCTTATGTATTTGCAATTTTAAGAACTTTATACTCTAGAGAAGTAAATTAATGTCAATACATAAAAATCACCCCTTTCATCTTGTTGATATTAGACCATGACCTTTATTAGGAGCTATAGGTGCTATAACTACTATAATAGGCTTAATTAAATGATTCCATTTATATAATAATAACCTTCTATTTATTGGTTTATTGATTACAACTTTAATTATATATCAATGATGACGAGACATTGTTCGTGAAGGAACTTATCAAGGTCTTCATACTCTTTTAGTTACTAAAGGATTACGATGAGGGATAATTCTTTTTATTACATCTGAAGTATTTTTTTTTATTTCTTTTTTTTGAGGATTTTTTCACAGATCCCTTGCCCCATCTATTGAAATTGGAATATTTTGACCTCCTAAAGGAATTCAAGTGTTAAACCCAATTGAAATCCCTTTATTAAATACATTAGTTTTATTAACTTCAGGGTTAACTGTTACTTGAGCCCATCATAGACTAATAGAAAATAATTATTCTCAAGGATTTCAAGGATTAGTCTTAACTGTAATTTTAGGAATTTATTTTACAATTTTACAAGGTTATGAATATATCGAAGCACCTTTTGCTATTTCAGATTCTGTATATGGATCTTCTTTTTTTATAGCTACAGGATTTCATGGATTGCATGTTATTATTGGAACAACATTTCTATTAATTTGTACTATTCGACAATATTTTAATCACTTTTCATCTATCCATCATTTTGGTTTTGAAGCAGCTGCCTGATATTGACATTTTGTTGATGTAGTATGACTATTTTTATATATTTCTATCTATTGATGAGGTAGATATTTATATAATATAAAAAATATATTTGACTTCCAATCAAAAAATCTAGAAATCTAGTATAAATAATAAAAATTTTAATCATACTATTAATAATAATTTATATAATTATAATTTTATTAGTTTTAATTTTAAACTTAATTTCTAAAAAAAGTTTTTATGATCGAGAAAAAAGAAGACCCTTTGAATGTGGGTTTGATCCAAAAACTTCCGCCCGATTACCTTTTTCATTACATTTTTTTTTAATTGCTATTATCTTCTTAATTTTTGATGTAGAAATTACTTTACTTTTACCTTTAATTATTACTATAAAAATTTCTAATATTATAAATTATTCAATTATTTTAATTACCTTTATTTTAATTTTATTATGAGGATTATATCATGAATGAAATCAAGGTGCTTTAAATTGAATTAATTAAGGATAATAGTTAAATCTTAACATTTAAGTTGCATTTAAAAAATATTGAATAATCAATTTATCTTAAATAAGAAGCAAATTTTGCATTTAGTTTCGACCTAAAAGTTTGGTTATTTAACCCTTATTTTTAATTGAAACCAAATTAGAGGTCTATCACTGTTAATGATAAAAATGAGTTTTCTCCAATTAAAGAAATAAGAAAATTCAAGAATAAGCTTCTAACTTAATTCTTAAGCAATGAAATTTTGTTTTTATTTCTATTTATATAGTTTAATAAAAACATTACATTTTCATTGTAAAATTAGAACTTTTCTTATAAATATACTTAAAAGTTTTAAACTTCCCTAATCTCTTCAAAATTATACTCTTTATATAAGCTATTTAAGT
>CAXBTC010000016.1:0-15480 GCA_963978555.1 Galerucella nymphaeae | reverse complement strand
TGACCAGTTTTATTACAATTCCAACAAACCAAAGAGGTTAATGCTGAAACGTTTGCGGCAGTTCTTTGTCTTTGATTTGACGGGGAGGAAACATAAAGACAAGATAAATCTGGTTCAAGCAATCTAGGATTATTAGAAGATGGTGATCTATATCTATCTGACCAAACACGGGATTCTTCAATTCTTTTGCACAGTTCGGTTAATTCATCAACTGTTTGGGGATTATGAAGTGCTAAAGACGAGATAAAAGAAGGTAAAAGGTTCCTACGAATCTTTGCTACTCGAGTACGTTCGTCAACGACACTAGACAAGCGATTAAATAATCCTATCATGGAAGAGATGTATACAGCAACCGGTTCGTTAGCACCCATGGTGCGATTAGAAATTTCCAACTCCAAATCAGTCTCATAACTATAGGGCAAAAAGTCAGCTTTCAATTTGGCAACAATGTCTTTCCAGGATTGAAATTTATTACGATTATTAAGGTACCATGTGAAGGCATTGTCTTTGAAAAGTTCACATGACTGTAGGAAGAGCTCATTTTCTGTAATTCCTCTAGAAAGTCTAAGGACTTCAACTTTTTCCAAAAATAAATGAAGTGATTCATTTTTACCAGTAAAGAAAACATTCCATTTGTAAACTGGATCGTGTCTTTGATAAGGGGTGTCAAAACGAGTAGGGCAGGGAGATGAGTTTGAAGGTAAGGTGTCTTCAGTTCTGTAGTTAGATGTCGGATTTGTTTTCATTGCAAGGTCAGCTTCTAAAAGTATTAGTCTATTTGTCAATGTTTCTTTTGTTAGTAGTTGTTCGTTACTTTCGGCATTTAATCTATTGATTCTATTAGTCAAATGTGTCAATCTTGAATTGATTCTGGAAAATACTGGTTCGTTTTTATTGCCACTAAATTGTTCAATGATATCTGTCAAGTCAGTAATTGTTTCTGTTACTTCTAATAAATCGTCCTCAAAAAGGTAGGAATTAACTGGGGACGTAAAACTTCTATTAGAATTTTCCCTAGCAAGAAGACCTATTAAAACTCTTCGTTTCTGTTCGACAGTATCCGGAACAGGAAAATTTCTGATTTTAATCTCATATGATAGTTCAAGTGACTTCAAGTGATTGGCCTGCATCATGTTTAAAAGGAGAGAAAAATAATAAGAAATGGTATCTAAATCAGCAGTACTAATCAAATAGCACTAACGAAAGCAAAGAATCTAAAATCCAAATGAACATAAAAGCCTGGCAACGAGATATAGATGAAACTGAATGTAAGCAAATGACTATAGATATAAAAACAACATATACACACTACCGATAAATGTCATTTAAAATAAACAATACTGTACGATACTTTCAACAAATTATACGATATTTTTAAAAATTTATATCTAGTAATGTAAATGTTGCACAATGACTAAATATATAACCAATCAAAATCAAAAATAGATCATAGATTGTAACACATCACAACTCTCATGCTATTCAAAAAAATTGGAATGAAAAATGTTCATTTCTAAAGATAAATAGTTAACTTGGCAACACTGCACTTGAATAACAAAATTAAAGAATAGGTAAGTAACAGTAAGTTTAAAGATAAATTGTTACTCTGGCAACACTGCACTTGAATAACAATATTGAAAATAGATAAGATGTTTCAGTTTGTGTAACTCGACACAATTCAACTGAACAAAATAAAGAGAGTAAGATATTTCAGTTTGTGTAACTCGACACAATTCAACTGAACAAGATAAAGAAAGTAAGATATTTCAGTTTGTGTAACTAGACACAATTCAACTGAACGAGATAAAGAAAGTGAGATATTTCAGTTTGTGTAACTCGACACAATTCAACTGAACACGATAAAGAAAGTTATTTCAGTTTGTGTAACTAGACACAATTCAACTGAACGAGATAAAGAAAGTAAGATATTTCAGTTTGTGTAACTTGACACAATTCAACTGAACGAGATAAAGAAAAGAGATTAAATCTGACATTAAAAAATGAACATCTTAAAAAATTGCTTTACATGTGACAACACTGCCAAGAAATCAGATGTTATACACCATCTATAAATAATCGATAAAAGAAAATGTAATTCTTTTCAACAACATAAGATTGTGTTAAATGTTACTTGTAGACCCAAAAAATATCAAAACTGAATTTAAAATATATATTAGATAAGGCAGATAATGTAGGTAAAATGTGAATGCAGGGACGTTACAACATTTAATCAAAAGAGTGAGAAGGTAAAAAAATTAATTATTAAAAGTTAGCAAACAGTTTTAAAAAGCTAAAAAAACTCAAAGTTGAAGACAAAAAAATTCAAAAAAGCAAAAAAACTATAGCCCGTTTCAACCCAACTGTCATACAGTGCAACAAAAACAAGGGGCGCCAATTTGTAACACTTGTTCTCTTCTTAAGAGACAGATCCCGGCTAGAGACTCTCTCAAGGGTGGATCGACTCCATGTTGATGCCACACTAGGTATGCCAGAGGGTTGACAGACTATAAGAACTTTAGGGCGCCACTACCTTTTTAGACGAAAAAATAATTTAATTTAAAAAAAAAAACTAAGGTGAAAAAGGTAGAAACACCTTGTAGAATTTACTTGAAAGTTAAAAATAAAAGTTACAAAATTTATATAAACCCGGAGTCCCTACAGCTCTTACAGCCGGGTATAAGAAATAAAAAAGAAATTCAAATATTAAATTTATTCTGCCCAAAAAGGAAGGTAAAAAAGTGAAAGGTAGAAAACCTGTACTTCTTAGAGGTACTTAGCTTTTCACAGTGGTAGAATCAGCTGTCGAAGTTGAAGAAGATGTCTGGAAGTCGAAGTAGATGTCTGGAAGTTGAAGTAGAAGTCTAGAAGTTGAAGTAGAAGTCTAGAAGTTGAAGTAGAAGTCTGGCAGTAAGCCTGTCAGGGATATCCTGGCAGTGAAAAACTTGTAACGGTAACCTGGCTGTAACTTGCAGGGGTATCCTGGCCGTAACTTGCAGAGGTAACCTGACCGTAACTTGCCGGGGTAACCTGGCTGTAACTTGCAGAGGTAACCTGGCTGTAACTTGCCGGGGTAACCTGGCTGCTGTGCTTACCTAGAAGTTCAGGTAGATTAGGGATATATAGGAATTTGAATGTAATGGGGCACATAATGTTGGTTTAGCTTTTCAGGTAAAAAAGGAAGGCAGTTGTTTAAAATAATGAAATTTAACTTTACTGAAAGCTTTCCAACATATATGTCCCATTTAAAACAGTAAAAATTATAAGCCAAAACAAATAAAAAAAGTGCTAATGACCTTGAAATATTAATTAAAGTAAAAGTTATGAATAAACAATTTCTAAATGAGTAAAATGTTTAATGAAATGTAAAACCAGCACTGGCAGAATATTTGAAAAGGTTAAATATAAAAGTTATCTATTTTTGAAAATAATTAGGTATTTTACAACAGAGAATCTAGCAAATATTTGCATTAAAAAAGGTAACAGCTATTAACGATAAAAGATTAAGTTTAAAAGTAATGTACAAGTATAAAATGAAAAGAAATGTAGTTGACCACGTGGTATGTGTATATTCGTCTATCTATCTCTGTAAAAACATAAGAAATGCACAAAAAAATTATATCAGCCACTACATAGAAAAAGCTTGATAAATATAAATTATAATTTTGGACTTACCACAGCAATTTAAGATAAAAACTGTTAAAAATTAAGAGACGGTAAAGAGATAGGTCCTTGTTTCTCAAGGGTCGGTAACGAAAAGAAGGAAAATCGAGAATAAGAATCGAGCGTTGACATCATATGTCAATTGTCGCAACGATCAACGATCAGAGAAATTTACATCACAGAACTAAATTGGAAGTGGTTACTATGACGGCAAGCGGTAAAATTGAAATTATTTCGTTAAAATCGAAACAGGTCGATAGACATGTTACATGTATTTGTGCATTATTTAGTCTTCTTATGTGGTTTTAAACTGTTTCCAACGATTTCACGCGATTCGGTTAATATATGACTGAAATCGAATGCAAAATAGTCCAATTTCTTAGCTAACTTTTGTTCTACAGCCTATTGAAGTGTATTTGTGCATTATTTAGTTTTCTTATGTGGTTTTAAACTGTTTTCAACGATTTCACACGATTTGGTTGATATCTGACTGAAATAGAATGGAAAATAGTCTAATTTCGACCTAACTTTTGTTCTACAGCCTATTGAAGTGTATTTGTGCATTATTCAGTCTTCTTATGTGCTTTTAAACTGTTTTCAACGATTTCACGCGATTTGGTAGAGATCTGACTGAAATCGAATGGAAAATAGTCTAATTTCGAGCTAACTTTTGTTCTACAGCATATTGAAGTGTATTTGTGCATTATTTAGTCTTCTTATGTGGTTTTAAACTGTTTCCAACGATTTCACGCGATTCGGTTAATATCTGACTGAAATCGAATGCAAAATAGTCCAATTTCTTAGCCACCTTTTGTTCTACAGCATATTCAAGTGTATTTGTGCATTATTTAGTCTTCTTATGTGCTTTTGAACTGTTTTCAACGATTTCACGCGATTTGGTTGATATCTGACTGAAATAGAATGGAAAATAGTCTAATTTCGAGCTAACTTTTGTTCTACAGCATATTGAAGTGTATTTGTGCATTATTTAGTCTTCTTATGTGGTTTTAAACTGTTTCCAACGATTTCACGCGATTCGGTTAATATCTGACTGAAATCGAATGCAAAATAGTCCAATTTCTTAGTTAACTTTTGTTCTACAGCCTATTGAACTGTATTTGTGCATTATTTAGTCTTCTCATGTGCTTTTAAACTGTTTTCAACGATTTCACGCGATTCGGTTAATATCTGACTGAAATAGAATGGAAAATAGTCTAATTTCGACCTAACTTTTGTTCTACAGCATATTTAAGTGTATTTGTGCATTATTTAGTCTTCTTATGTGGTTTTAAACTGTTTCCAACGATTTCACGCGATTCGGTTAATATCTGACAGAAATCGAATGCAAAACAGTCCAATTTCTTAGCTAACTTTTGTTCTACAGTAGTTTGGAGTGTAATTGTGCATTATTTAGTCTTCTTATGTGCTTTTAAACTGTTTTCAACGATTTCACGCGATTTGGTTGATATCTGACTGAAATAGAATGGAAAATAGTCTAATTTCGACCTAACTTTTGTTCTACAGCCTATTGAAGTGTTTTTGTGCATTATTTAGTCTTCCTATGTGGTTTTAAACTGTTTCCAACGATTTCACGCGATTCGGTTAATATCTGACTAAAATCGAATGCAAAATAGTCCAATTTCTTAGCTAACTTTCGTTCTACAGTAGTTTGGAGTGTAATTGTGCATTATTTAGTCTTCTTAAACTGTTTTCAACGATTTCACGCGATTTGGTGAAGATCTGACTGAAATAGAATGGAAAATAGTCTAATTTCGACCTAACTTTTGTTCTACAGCATATTGAAGTGTATTTGTGCATTATTTAGTCTTCTTATGTGCTTTTAAACTGTTTTCAACGATTTCACGCGATTTGGTTGATATCTGACTGAAATAGAATGGAAAATAGTCTAATTTCGAACCAACTTTTGTTCTACAGCATATTGAAGTGTATTTGTGCATTATTCAGTCTTCTTATGTGGTTTTAAACTGTTTCCAACGATTTCACGCGATTCGGTTAATATCTGACTGGAATCGAATGAAAAATAGTCTAATTTCGACCTAACTTTTGTTCTACAGCATATTGAAGTGTATTTGTGCATTATTTAGTCTTCTTATGTGGTTTTAAACTGTTTCCAACGATTTAACGCGATTCGGTTAATATCTGACTGAAATCGAATTCGAAATAGTCCAATTTCGAGCTAACTTTTGTTCCACAGTATTTGGAGTGTAATTGTGCATTATTTAGTCTTCTTAAACTGTTTTCAACGATTTCACGCGATTTGGTAGAGATCTGACTGAAATAGAATGGAAAATAGTCTAATTTCGACCTAACTTTTGTTCTACAGCATATTGAAGTGTATTTGTGCATTATTTAGTCTTCTTATGTGCTTTTAAACTGTTTTCAACGATTTCACGCGATTTGGTTGATATCTGACTGAAATAGAATGGAAAATAGTCTAATTTCGAACCAACTTCTGTTCTACAGCATATTGAAGTGTATTTGTGCATTATTTAGTCTTCTTATGTGGTTTTAAACTGTTTCCAACGACTTCACGCGATTCGGTTAATATCTGACTGAAATCGAATGCAAAATAGTCCAATTTCGAGCCAACTTTTGTTCTACAGCATATTGAAGTGTATTTGTGCATTATTTAGTCTTCTTATGTGGTTTTAAACTGTTTCCAACGATTTAACGCGATTCGGTTAATATCTGACTGAAATCGAATTCAAAATAGTCCAATTTCGAGCTAACTTTTGTTCCACAGTATTTGGAGTGTATTTGTGCATTATTTAGTCTTCTTATGTGCTTTCAAACTGTTTTCAACGATTTCACGCGATTTGGTAGAGATCTGACTGAAATCGAATGGAAAATAGTCTAATTTCGACCTAACTTTTGTTCTACAGCCTATTGAAGTGTATTTGTGCATTATTTAGTTTTCTTATGTGGTTTTAAACTGTTTTCAACGATTTTACACGATTTGGTTGATATCTGACTGAAATGGAATGGAAAATAGTCTAATTTCGACCTAACTTTTGTTCTACAGACTATTGAAGTGTATTTGTGCACTATTTAGTCTTCTTATGTGGTTTTAAACTGTTTCCTACAATTTCACGCGATTCGGTTAATATCTGACTGAAATCGAATGCAAAATAGTCCAATTTCGAGCTAACTTTTGTTCTACAGTAGTTTGGAGTGTAATTGTGCATTATTTAGTCTTTTTATGTGCTTTTAAACTGTTTTCAACGATTTCACGCGATTTGGTTGATATCTGACTGAAATAGAAAGGAAAATAGTCTAATTTCGACCTAACTTTTGTTCTACAGCATATTGGAGTGTCTTTGTGCATTATTTAGTATTCTCATGTGCTTTTAAACTGTTTTCAACGATTTCACGCGATTTGGTAGAGATCTGACTGAAATAGAATGGAAAATAGTCTAATTTCGACCTAACTTTTGTTCTACAGCATATTGAAGTGTATTTGTGCATTATTTAGTCTTCTTATGTGCTTTTAAACTGTTTTCAACGATTTCACGCGATTTGGTTGATATCTGACTGAAATAGAATGGAAAATAGTCTAATTTCGACCCAACTTTTGTTCTACAGCATATTGAAGTGTATTTGTGCATTATTTGGTCTTCTTATGTGGTTTTAAACTGTTTCCAACGATTTCACGCGATTCGGTTAATATCTGACTGAAATCGAATGCAAAATAGTCCAATTTCTCAGCTAACTTTTGTTCTACAGCATATTCAAGTGTATTTGTGCATCATTTAGTATTCTTATGTGCTTTTGAACTGTTTTCAACGATTTCACACGATTTGGTTGATATCTGACTGAAATAGAATGGAAAATAGTCTAATTTCGAGCAAACTTTTGTTCTACAGCCTATTGAACTGTATTTGTGCATTATTTAGTCTTCTTATGTGGTTTTGAACTGTTTCCAACGATTCCACGCGATTCGGTTAATATCTGACTGAAATCGAATGCAAAATAGTCTAATTTCGAGCTAACTTTTGTTCTACAGTAGTTTGGAGTGTAATTGTGCATTATTTAGTCTTCTTATGTGCTTTTAAACTGTTTTCAACGATATCACGCAATTTGGTATAGATCTGACTTGAATCGAATGGAAAATAGTCTAATTTCGAGCTAACTTTTGTTCTACAGCATATTGAAGTGTATTTGTGCATTATTTAGTCTTCTTACGTGCTTTTAAACTGTTTTCAACGATTTCACGCGATTTGGTTGATATCTGACTGAAATGGAATGGAAAATAGTCTAATTTCGACCTAACTTTTGTTCTACAGCATATTGAAGTGTATTTGTGCATTATTTAGTCTTCTTATGTGGTTTTAAACTGTTTCCAACGATTTCACGCGATTCGGTTAATATCTGACTGAAATCGAATGCAAAATAGTCCAATTTCGAGCCAACTTCTGTTCTACAGTAGTTTGAAGTGTAATTGTGCATTATTCAGTCTTCTTATGTGCTTTTAAACTGTTTTCAACGATTTCACGCGATTTGGTAGAGATCTGACTGAAATCGAATGGAAAATAGTCTAATTTCGAGCTAACTTTTGTTCTACAGCATATTGAAGTGTATTTGTGCATTATTCAGTCTTCTTATGTGGTTTTAAACTGTTTCCAACGATTTCACGCGATTCGGTTAATATCTGACTGAAATCGAATGCAAAATAGTCCAATTTCTTAGCTAACTTTTGTTCTACAGCATATTCAAGTGTATTTGTGCATTATTTAGTCTTCTTATGTGCTTTTGAACTGTTTTCAACGATTTCACGCGATTTGGTTGATATCTGACTGAAATAAAATGGAAAATAGTCTAATTTCGAGCTAACTTTTGTTCTACAGCATATTGAAGTGTATTTGTGCATTATTTAGTCTTCTTATGTGGTTTTAAACTGTTTCCAACGATTTCACGCGATTCGGTTAATATCTGACTGAAATCGAATGCAAAATAGTCCAATTTCTTAGTTAACTTTTGTTCTACAGCCTATTGAACTGTATTTGTGCATTATTTAGTCTTCTCATGTGCTTTTAAACTGTTTTCAACGATTTCACGCGATTTGGTAGAGATCTGACTGAAATCGAATGGAAAATAGTCTAATTTCGAGCTAACTTTTGTTCTACAGCATATTTAAGTGTATTTGTGCATTATTTAGTCTTCTTATGTGGTTTTAAACTGTTTCCAACGATTTCACGCGATTCGGTTAATATCTGACAGAAATCGAATGCAAAACAGTCTGTCATATAATTGATATGAGTCTTCCTTACTATTTAAATTCTCGTAGTGTGTATAATATTTGCCCTTACTATTGTTTTTTTGGATTGTTACATTGTCACATTCATACATACTGTCAAGTTGATACTTATGTGTATGTTTTTTGTGGATTAAATCCTAAAAGTCGAAGGTTCTTTATATTACAATTTAATCCACAAAAATTACTGAAGAATTACAAATGGATAAGTTTTTACGTCCCGAGAAATTCGACGTGAATGCCAATAACACTAACGCTTCCAAGGAATGGAAACACTGGTATACGACTTTCAAAAATTTTCTGGAGAGTACAAAGCCCGAAAATCACGACAAACTCAAACTTCTTATCAACTACATATCTCCAACGATTTTTGAACTCATCTGTGAATGCACGACTTACGAAGATGCTATCAAAACACTAGAAAATGCGTATAGCAAACCTGTGAATGAAATATATGCTAGACATATTCTTGCTACGAGGAAACAAGAAAATGGTGAGTCGATAGATCAGTATTTACAGTCCCTTAAGATACTGAGTAAAGAATGCAATTTTAAAGCAGTAACTGCTGAAGAAAACAGAAATGACTTCATAAGAGACACCTTTATCAGAGGTTTAGTAACACCTCATATCCGTCAACGACTTTTGGAGAATAGTACTCTCACACTAGACCAGGCATTTTCTCAATCAAGATCTTTGGAAAGTGCACAAAAATATTCAGAATCTTACAATTTTCCATCATATCAGTCTTGCGTCAATGCAACATCTTCTTCCAATACTGCTGGAGAACATCCGAACCATTCCGAAGTAATGAATCATGTCGAAAATATTTCTTTTAATGCTGCTACCGCACAAAAATGTTATTTCTGTGGCAGAAACAAGCATCCTCGCACCGTATGCCCTGCGCGGGACAAGATCTGTCAGTACTGTAAGAGATTGGGACATTTTTCTATGGTTTGTATGAAGTTAAAACTGGCAAAAGAAAATAAATCTACTTCAGCTTCCACCCTAATGGCTCCCACCTCGTCTAACCATTCCCATTGTTCAACTGAAACTACAACTTCGGACCACATTATTGCTTCTACAAACCATCCTCTCAGTTTATCAAAAAGTCTTGTTAATGTTAAAATAAACAACATGCACGCTACTTCCCTGATAGACACGGGCAGCTCTGATAGTTATCTAAACTATACTTTCGCTAAGGAGCGTAAATTCAACATACATCCCAGCACTGGAAAAGTTTCAATGGCTTCAGTTTCTCTGTCTTCATCAATAAATGGTTACTGCTATATAGACTTGGAAATTCTTGGAAATGTTTATACAAATTTCAAAGTATCTCTTCTACCAAAATTGTGCACTGATTTAATAATTGGTCACGATATTATGAAGCAGCACTCCAAACTTGACATCAGTTTTGGTGGAAGCAAACCTCCTCTCTCTATATGCTGCCTCACTGAAGCGAAAGTCGCTCCTCCACTTCTTTTCGGCAATATAACCAAAGACTGTAAACCCATAGCTTGCAAACCTCGACGACATTCGGAAGAAGATGAAAAATTTATCACGAACGAAATCAGAAATCTGCTGAAAGAGGGTATAATTGAAGAAAGTACGTCACCTTGGAGAGCACAAGTTTTGGTAACGAAGAATGAACGTCACAGAAAGAGAATGGTCATAGATTATTCGCAGACCATCAATAAGTTCACCTTGTTGGACGCGTATCCTGTTCCAAATATTGAGGATCTGGTTGCTAAAATTGCCAAATATCGAGTGTTCAGTTCTATTGACCTGAAAAGTGCTTACCACCAAATCCCTATTGCAGACAGCGAAAAATTTTACACAGCTTTCGAAGCATGTGGTCGACTGTATCAATTTCGTCGGATTCCATTCGGCGTTACTAATGGAGTAGCCTGTTTTCAAAGAACCCTTGATAAAATAATATCAGATGAGAATTTAAAAGGGGTATTCACCTATTTGGATGACATAACTGTATGCGGCGAAGATCGGTCAACACATGATGCAAACCTCAGGAAGTTTATGTCCGTCATCGACAAATATCAGCTTACAATTAATGAAAATAAGTCTAAATTTTCACAAAAATCTATATGTCTTCTAGGGTATGTGATAGAAAATAGTACTTTGAAACCTGACCCTAGTAGATTGGAACCACTTTTGAAGTTGCCTGTGCCACAAGATATATCTTCTCTACGACGAATAATTGGAATGTTTGCCCACTACTCCAGGTGGATCCCAAAATATTCTGATAAAATCAGAAGACTTATTGACTGTAAGTCATTTCCCGTATCAGCTGATGCTGCCAAAATGTTCAATGAATTGAAAGACGATATTGCAAAAGCTCTTTTGTGGACAGTCTCTGGTGATGAACCTTTGGTCATTGAAACAGATGCGTCAGACATTGCTTTAGCCGCTACACTGAACCAAGGAGGGCGACCTGTAGCATTCCATTCAAGAACTTTTTCAGGATCTGAAAAGGCACATTCTTCTGTAGAGAAAGAAGCTTATGCTATCATAGAGTCCATAAGAAAATGGAAACATTTTTTAATAGGAAGACATTTCAAAATCATCACAGATCAAGAGGCTGTCTCGTTCATGTTTCACAGAAAGCATTCTAGTAAAATTAAAAACGAAAAGATTCAAAGATGGAAGTTGGAACTATCGTGTTTCAGCTACGATATCGTTTACCGTCCTGGACGATCAAATGAAGCAGCTGATGCCTTCTCTCGAATTTGTGGAACCACAAGTAGTAATAAATTATTCGATTTACACCAGTCACTCTGTCATCCAGGCATCACAAGAATGTACCATCTTGTACGTCATCGAAATCTTCCATTTTCTTTCGAAGATGTCAAGAAAATGATTTTGTCTTGTCCTGTTTGTGCCGAACTGAAGCCAAGATTTCTCAAACTCAAGAATTCGCATTTGATTAAAGCAACTTCACCGTTAGAACGTCTTAACATTGATTTCAAAGGTCCATTGCCCAGCTGCACTAAAAACAAATATCTCTTGACAATTGTTGATGAGTACTCGAGATTTCCATTTGCATACCCTTGCAAGGATATCACTACTGTATCTGTTATAAATTGTCTCGTGGAATTATTTTCAGTTTTTGGAATGCCTGCTTACATTCATTCGGATCGAGGATCACAGTTTTTATCCAATGACTTAGTTAATTTCCTTCATTCTAAAGGAGTTGCAACCAGTCGAACAACACCATATAACCCTGAAGGAAACGGACAAATAGAAAGGTACAATGGAATTATATGGAGAAGTACCTATAAGTTTAGCTCTTAAAAGTAAAGGCTTAGGAACACAAAAATGGGAAGAAGCTCTTCCAGATGCACTCCATTCCATTCGATCTCTGTTGTGCACTGAAACAAATTGTACACCCCATGAACGTATGTTCAATCATCTCCGTCGATCATCCTATGGAACATCGTTACCAACTTGGTTGAAGCCATCCACATCTGTATTTTTGAAAAAGTTCATTCGTCACAGCAAATACGATCCCTCAGTGGAAGAAGTTGAACTATTAGAGGCAAATCCAGAATATGCTCTAATTCGTCACCAAGATGGAAAAGAATCAACTGTGTCACTGAAACACCTAGCACCTTGTGGAGATATAACTTTATCATCAGACGCCAACGTTAATATGGATTCAGAGGAACTACAAACGACAGTTAACTCCCCATCTGAAGACAAGGTTTCTGCAGACTTTCAGTCACGAGAAGAATCTTCTGAAATTGAGATAACTGAAAATCTTCCAAGTAATACTGAACCAGAAGTACCTACAGTCCGTCGTTCTGCTAGAGAGCGACATCCTCCGGAGCATTTAAGTTGTTATGAACTTTAATAAACCTGGGGAGAATGTCATATAATTGATATGAGTCTTCCTTACTATTTAAATTCTCGTAGTGTGTATAATATTTGCCCTTACTATTGTTTTTTTGGATTGTTACATTGTCACATTCATACATACTGTCAAGTTGATACTTATGTGTATGTTTTTTGTGGATTAAAGCCTAAAAGTCGAAGGTTTTTTATATTACACAGTCCAATTTCTTAGCTAACTTTTGTTCTACAGTGGTTTGGAGTGTAATTGTGCATTATTTAGTCTTCTGTGCTTTTAAACTGTTTTCAACGATTTCACGCGATTTGGTTAATATCTGACTGAAATAGAATGGAAAATAGTCTAATTTCGACCTAACTTTTGTTCTACAGCCTATTGTAGTGTTTTTGTGCATTATTTAGTCTTCCTATGTGGTTTTAAACTGTTTCCAACGATTTCACGCGATTCGGTTAATATCTGACTAAAATCGAATGCAAAATAGTCCAATTTCTTAGCTAACTTTCGTTCTACAGTAGTTTGGAGTGTAATTGTGCATTATTTAGTCTTCTTAAACTGTTTTCAACGATTTCACGCGATTTGGTAGAGATCTGACTGAAATAGAATGGAAAATAGTCTAATTTCGACCTAACTTTTGTTCTACAGCATATTGAAGTGTATTTGTGCATTATTTAGTCTTCTTATGTGCTTTTAAACTGTTTCCAACGATTTCACGCGATTTGGTTGATATCTGACAGAAATAGAATGGAAAATAGTCTAATTTCGAACCAACTTTTGTTCTACAGCATATTGAAGTGTATTTGTGCATTATTTAGTCTTCTTATGTGGTTTTAAACTGTTTCCAACGATTTCACGCGATTCGGTTAATATCTGACTGGAATCGAATGGAAAATAGTCTAATTTCGACCTAACTTTTGTTCTACAGCATATTGAAGTGTATTTGTGCATTATTTAGTCTTCTTATGTGGTTTTAAACTGTTTCCAACGATTTCACGCGATTCGGTTAATATCTGACTGAAATCGAATTCAAAATAGTCCAATTTCGAGCTAACTTTTGTTCTACAGTAGTTTGGAGTGTAATTGTGCATTATTTAGTCTTCTTATGTGCTTTTAAACTGTTTTCAACGATATCAGGCGATTTGGTGGAGATCTGACTGGAATCGAATGGGAAATAGTCTAATTTCTTAGCTAACTTTTGTTCTACAGCATATTGAAGTGTATTTGTGCATTATTCAGTCTTCTTATGTGCTTTTAAACTGTTTTCAACGATTTCACGCGATTTGGTTGATATCTGACTGAAATAGAATGGAAAATAGTCTAATTTCGACCTAACTTTTGTTCTACAGCATATTGAAGTGTATTTGTGCATTATTTAGTCTTCTTATGTGGTTTTAAACTGTTTCCAACGATTTCACGCGATTCGGTTAATATCTGACTGAAATCGAATGCAAAATAGTCCAATTTCGAGCCAACTTTTGTTCTACAGCATATTGAAGTGTATTTGTGCATTATTTAGTCTTCTTATGTGGTTTTAAACTGTTTCCAACGATTTAACGCGATTCGGTTAATATCTGACTGAAATCGAATTCAAAATAGTCCAATTTCGAGCCAACTTTTGTTCCACAGTATTTGGAGTGTATTTGTGCATTATTTAGTCTTCTTATGTGCTTTTAAACTGTTTTCAACGATATCACGCGATTTGGTAGAGATCTCACTGAAATAGAATGGAAAATAGTCTAATTTCGACCTAACTTTTGTTCTACAGCCTATTGAAGTGTATTTGTGCATTATTCAGTCTTCTTATGTGGTTTTAAACTGTTTCCAACGATTTCACGCGATTCGGTTAATATCTGACTGAAATCGAATGCAAAATAGTCCAATTTCTTAGCTAACTTTTGTTCTACAGTAGTTTGGAGTGTAATTGTGCATTATTTAGTCTTCTTAAACTGTTTTCAACGATTTCACGCGATTTGGTAGAGATCTGACTGAAATAGAATGGAAAATAGTCTAATTCCGACCTAACTTTTGTTCTACAGCATATTGAAGTGTATTTGTGCATTATTTAGTCTTCTTATGTGCTTTTAAACTGTTTTCAACGATTTCACGCGATTTGGTTGATATCTGACTGAAATAGAATGGAAAATAGTCTAATTTCGACCCAACTTTTGTTCTACAGCATATTGAAGTGTATTTGTGCATTATTTAGTCTTCTTATGTGGTTTTAAACTGTTTCCAACGATTTCACGCGATTCGGTTAATATCTGACTGAAATCGAATGCAAAATAGTCCAATTTCTCAGCTAACTTTTGTTCTACAGCATATTCAAGTGTATTTGTGCATCATTTAGTATTCTTATGTGCTTTTGAACTGTTTTCAACGATTTCACACGATTTGGTTGATATCTGACTGAAATAGAATGGAAAATAGTCTAATTTCGAGCAAACTTTTGTTCTACAGCCTATTGAACTGTATTTGTGCATTATTTAGTCTTCTTATGTGGTTTTGAACTGTTTCCAACGATTCCACGCGATTCGGTTAATATCTGACTGAAATCGAATGCAAAATAGTCCAATTTCGAGCTAACTTTTGTTCTACAGTAGTTTGGAGTGTAATTGTGCATTATTTAGTCTTCTTATGTGCTTTTAAACTGTTTTCAACGATATCACGCGATTTGGTATAGATCTGACTT
>CAXBTC010000015.1:0-23186 GCA_963978555.1 Galerucella nymphaeae | reverse complement strand
GATCCTGGCAAAACTGCATCCTTTGATTGCCTCCCATCTCTCAAGGGATTGAGCATGGGTGTAGCGTTTGGCTAGTTCCGCAATTGTCGAAGTCGTCAGGCCGTAGGTGTCACTGGGTCCAAGAATTTTCAGTCCAGCGGCTTCCCTGGCTAAAGAATCAGCAATGCGATTTCCTTTACTCCTGTCGTGCCCTTTAACCCACCTCAGGATAATATTGTTATCTGCCGAGGCGTTAGCTAAATCTTGGTGGCACTCTAGTACTAGTCTTGATATAACACGTTGTCTGTTCAAGGCTAATAGGGCTTGTCTACTATCAGTGCAGATTATTATGTTTTTGTCAGAAATTCCTTTTCTGGTTAGTTCTTTTGTGGCAATTGAGATACCAGCCAGTTCTGTTTGAACTACGCTGGTATTGTTTCCCATTCCCCACTTGATCCTTAGGCTTAGTGCTCTCGAGTAAACTCCACATCCTGAGCCTTCATTCATTTTTGAACCATCTGTATAAATGCGTATTGCATCTGCCGCATCTGGCTCTGTGTTGTGTTTTATTTGTATTTTGTAGGGTTTATTAAACAAAAACCTGGGTTTAATTGCATCATTGGCTGCCTGCAGCAGAGGTAGCGCAGTAAGCGCTTCCTGCCATAGGCTTAACCGCAATTGGCCCACTCCTACTTCGGGGTTTACACCAGCCGTGCGCAATCGTACCATGGCCATCAACGCAACCTCCTTGACATACAGGTCCAGAGGGGTCAGACCAGTAATAAGCTCCATTGCTGCGGTTGGTGTTGTTCTCATGGCTCCTGTGATGTTTAAACAGGCCATTCGCTGTATTTGATATAGTTTTTGAATGGCCGTTGCTTGTAGAACCTTCGGTCCCCATGCAATTGCTCCATACGTTAACATAGGTCTTATTATTGCAGTGTAGATCCAGGAGACCACTCGGGGTGACAGCCCCCATGTGCGTCCCACTGTTCTCCGACACTGTTCATAAGCCACATATGCTCTTTTTGCTCTGCTGTGTAGATGAGAGTTCCATGTTAGTTTCCTGTCGAGGGTAATACCAAGGTATTTCACCTCTTCAGAAAAGTTTAGTTTGCTTTTGAAGATTTCGGGGGATTTTAAACCCGATAAACTCCTTTTCCTGGTAAAAAGGACCATCTCAGTCTTCCTGGGATTGATCGAAAGTGAGTGTTCCTTACACCATGTTTCAATTAATTTGAGCCCATCCTGCGCTCTATCGCACAGTGTGTTCACAAATTTGCCTGTCTGCAAAATAACTATGTCATCTGCGTATGCAATTGTGTAGATTCCATTGTTGTTGAGGTGATTAATCAGGGTGTCCAGGACTATGTTCCACAGAAGGGGTGATAAGACTCCTCCTTGCGGACATCCCCTCATGACCAGTCCTCTTACTGTGATGTCTTCTACATTGATACTTATTGCTCTACTAGAGAGCATCTTGAGTATCCATTCTCCTACTACCAGAGGTACATTCCTGGAGTTGAGTTGCTGGGTAATTGTTGGAAAGGTTGTTTTATCAAACGCTCCCTCGATGTCTATGAATATACCCAGGGTGGATTCTTTGTTGTCCAATGATCTTTCGATTCTGCCAACCACTTGGTGAAGGGCCGAATCAGTGGACCTTCCCGGAGTATATGCATGCTGATTTGGATGAAGTGGGTGGTGAACTAGCACTTCATCTCTTATGTACCGCTCGCATAACCTCTCCATTGTTTTTAAAAAGAACGATGTGAGACTAATTGGTCGGAATGCTTTTGGTAAGGTGTAATCCATCCTACCTGGTTTTGGTATGAATACCACTCGTACTTCTCTCCACTTACGAGGAATATACCTCAGAGCCAAAGAGGCTCTGAAAATTCCAACCAGGTGCGGCATAAGAATATCCATTCCCCATTGAAGTAGGGCTGGTCTTATTCCGTCAGGTCCTGGTGACTTGAAGGGGGAAAAGCCCGATATGGCCCACCTTATCTTGTCCTCGTCAATTACTGAACTAGCAAATTGCCAGTCGTATTGTGAGGGTGTTGTTGGTACTTCCATCCAGTTTGATGTTCCGGGAGAGACAGAACCTGGGAAGTGAGTTTCCATAAGAATCTCAGCGCTCTCTTGAAGGTTGGCGGCCTTGTCACCATTTTCCCTTGTAAGGATGCCGATACTCTTATGTTGGTCGTTTGAGAGCGCCTTCTGTAGCCTAGAAACTTGTGGGAAGTCTTCGACTGCCTCACAATAGGCTCTCCAGGCTTCTCTTTGCTTTTGTCTGCAGACTTTTTTGAACTCTTTGAGGTTGGCTTTGTATATTCCCCAGTCCTCTTTGAGTGTTGTTCGTTTTGCCTTGTTAAAGGTCGTTCTCGCTGTCTTTCTGAGGTGTTCCAGTTCAGGGCACCACCAGCTATTGGTCGTGCCACCTGTCTGAACCATCCTCATCGGACAGGATTCCTTATAGGCAATGTCCATTTTGTTTTGGATAGATACTGTGTACCTTTCCAGTTCCTCATTATTGCTAGGAATCAGGATCTCTGTTTCCCGCAGAGCACCTTTTAAGAGTCGATTGTAGAGGGCTACATCCGTCCTCTTCGGGTCGCGAGATTTTACAGTGGTCCTGAGATCCTGGCTTACCGTGTAGGTCAGCCAGCGGTGGTCTGACATAGAGATATGATCTGACACTTGCCAGTCCTTAATTTGGTTTGATATTTTGGTTGTCGCCAGCGTAATATCTATTAATGTTTGGCTACGGGCGTTAATGAATGTCGGCTCCGTGCCTCTGTTTAAGATTGTTAGATCTTTCTTAATTATATATTCATAAAGAGACTTACCTCGGGCGTTGATATCCCTGCTGCCCCAGCTCAAGTGGTGGGAGTTTGAGTCACAACCCAATATCAGCTCCACTCTTTGGTTGAGGCAGTGATCCACTAGTACCTCCGTCTCTTTAGTCGGTGGTAGGGTGGCTGCATCTGAAGGTAGGTACACCGATGCAAGTACCAACGCCGTATATTTGCCTCTTCCATCTGGACATTCCACTTTAACCGCAGTGAGGTCTGAGGTGCAGAATTGTGCCATTGGAGAAGCTCTGTATTTCCTTGGGACGTAAACTGCTGTCCTAGGTTGCTGATTGCTTGGTAGGCTGAAAATTTGACCCTTTAGACTACTAAAACCAGTAATTTTGGTCTTTATTATCCAGGGCTCCTGGATCAAAGCTATTGCATCCTCCAATACATCAAGGTGCCGACATAGTGTTGCCGTTGCTGCCTTATTGTGTTGGAGGTTGCATTGTATGATATTTACCTTTTTTCCAACGTCCTTGCCCATGAGTAGGTTGGTTAGATTAGGTTTTCTTTAGAGGTCCATCCGCTCCTCCGCTAGGGGAGAGGTGACCTCGCTATTTTCGGGTACCTCCTCCGTCAGGTCATCGACTGATTCGACGTCCTTTCCGGAACCCGTGGTGGCCTTGGAGTCAGTATCCACTTTGGGTGGCTCGTCTACCAAGGACCTCGGGTCTTCAGAGATACCCCCTGTTTCCTTCCTTGAAACCCTGATGGTCAATGAGGTGAACGCATAGCTCATCCTCATCGACTTCTTCTTGAGGACCGCCATATCTTTGTCTCCGATCCCGAAGACGAAGAGGTGTCCTCCTGGGTTCACCTTAACCTCATGGTGGAAAGTGCACCATCTCGCCACCGTCAGATCAGGGTTCTGCGCCCTAAGCCGACCAAGCACCTTCTCTTTTTCACCGGATGCCGTCTTATGGACGTCCTCCGGGATCCAGAGCGAGACCTTGGTCAGCCTAGGGAGCCCATCCACGCTGACGACCGCCAGTGATGCTTCCTCCCACGGCTTGAGGTTTTTTGTGGCTTTTTTCAGCCACTCTAACGTCCCGTCATCATCGCAGACCACTCTGATGATTTCACCAGAGTATGTCCACGATTTAAACGTGGGCGTTTTGCTGTTGCTGCTGGAGGCGGAGAAGATGATCTTGTCCAGTTCCTCTAGCAGTTGGTTTTTGATGATTCTTTCCAGTTCTGAGGTAATCTTACCGTACGGGTTAGTTTCATCTATGATAGCAACCTTGAGGTGTCTCAAGGCGGCATCCGCAAAGGTCTTAGAAGACGCGGCGACATTTCTGTCGGTACGCGGCTTCTTCAGTCTTCGCGGAGTCCCCTCCGTGGAGGTGCTCTGGTGAAGGCGCTTTCCTGCAGGGGCTGCCGGTTCCTTGCCTTTATTCAAGGCGGAGCTCTTGGCGCCCGCCGCAGGAAGTGCCTTTGCTTTTGGAGGTGGAGTGACGGAGGAGGGGGGAGCACTTGTAGTTGCTGCCACCCCTGATTCCCTCGCTCTCTTCCTCCTTTTGGCTTCGGCGCCGCAAATGCGCTTCCGCCTTTGTGTTCTATCACGAGGTGATCTTCCATGTCCAGCCTCGTTCTGTGCAGTATTTTGTGGTGGACATTTCTGTTCATCCCCAGTTACTGCTTTTGATCGAGGTGAGCACTTCTGTCCAGCCTCGGGATTTGTTTTTGTTTTCGTGTTTGTGTGCATGTGTGTTCCCACGAGTAGCAAGGGAAGGGTTGGTCACCTCTGGCAGAGCCCCGCATTACCAGAGGAAGGCTAATTACAATGGGGTTCCGCCCGGTTCCCCAAGGGGATCGTTCGTGACCGCATAACACCCTGCGGCCATTCAGCTGTCGGCACGATTCCTTACACCTTAGCTTGGGTAGGCTGGTCCGCGGTGACATGTTCAGCAAAGGCTTTTGGGGAGGTTTAGCTCCCCTCACCCTACTTATTCTGCCACTGACCAAGGGACCGGCGACAGTCCCTTGGCCGTTCCCCTATCCGCCACCTGGGGACGCGCCCGATAGATAGCCCAGTCCACGGGCCTCAAGCTTAGTAAAGCTTCCCAGACATTCTCGTACGTTGGTCTTTCGTCGAAGGTGTTCCTCGTCACCAGGTGGAAATTGTAACGGGACCCATCTTGTAGCTTCAAAGCTTTACCTGGTACTGGTAACTGGTTTTCCAAACGTCGTGCGCCACTCTTCTTAATAAACAGAGATGGCAGTCCGCGCGCATCGGCAGGGATGTCACCGTGGTTCTTCGAATCGCAGCTTCCTTAGCTTCTGTTTTGCTGCAGTGGGAGCATTCTGCAGGACATGGTTTTCTAGACAGGGTGTCTGCATTTCTGTGGCGTATTCCGGCTCTATGCTCAATAGTGAAATTATATTCTTGGAGCCGCTCTATCCATCTGGCGATTTGACCTTCAGGGTTCTTAAATTGCATAAGCCACTTAAGTGCTGCATGATCGGTTCTAATAACAAATTTCTTCCCATACAGATACTGATAGAAGTGCTCCACGGACTTCACTACTGCTAGGAGCTCTCTTCTTGTGACGCAGTAGTTTTGTTCTGGTTTGGAAAGGACTTTGCTAAAATATCCCAGAACTTTCTCTTGTCCTCCTTGAACCTGTGATAGCACTCCTCCAATTCCAACATTGCTAGCATCAGTATCTAGGATGAATTCTCCCTCTAGTAGTGGATAGCCGAGTATAGGTGCAGTAGTCAAATGCTTCTTTAAGGTTTCGAACGAAGTTTGGTAATCTTCGTCCCAGCGAAACTCCCTTGCTTCCTCTGTAAGTCGTGTCAAGAGCTTAGCAATATCTGCAATTTTTTTAATAAATCGCCTGTAGTATGTACAGAGTCCAAGGAAGCTTCTAACTTGGTGCTTGTCGGTGGGTCTTGGCCACTTTCATACGGCAGCAGCTTTTTCTTCGTCTACAGCTACACCATCCTTGCTGACTACATGGCCTAGGTAATTGACTTTATTTTGAAATAGTTGACATTTCTTGGGGTTGAGCATTAGCTGGGCACCTTGCAACCTTTTGAAGACATCTTCCAAATTCTTTCGTTGTTCTTCGAATGTCCTTCCCAAGACTATGACGTCATCAAGGTATACTAAGCAGGTCTTCCAGGACAACCCTCGCGATACGTTTTCCATCAGTCTTTCGAACGTTGCGGGGGCATTGCACAGCCCAAATGGCATAACAGTGAAATGCCATAGTCCAGATCCGGTGGTAAACGCTGTCTTTTCTTTATCGACTGGATCCATTTCCACCTGCCAATATCCAGACTCCAGGTTCAAGGTAGAAAACAATTTGCTGCCGGCCAGCGTATCCAGAGTGTCGTCGATTCTGGGGAGCGGATAGCTATCTTTATTAGTAAGATTGTTCAATTGCCGGTAGTCCACGCAGAACCTCGTGGTTCCATCCTTCTTCTTTACCAGAGCTACCGGAGAGACCCAAGGGCTGGTAGAAGGTTCTATAACCTTGTCCTCTTCTATCTCGCGAACAATTCTCTCCGCTTTCTCTCTTTTGGCCTGTGGTAGCCGTCGAGCCGATTGTCTTATCGGTTTAGCGTCGCCAGTGTCAATTTTGTGTTTGACAGCAGATGTTCTTCCTGTCTTCCCTCCTTTTGGTACAAAAAGAGATCGATATTGTAGCAAGAGTTCTCTGATTTTTTTCTTCTCTTGCAGGCTAAGGGATTGTCCAGCCACTGTTATCATTTGTTCAAATTTATTATTGGCATCATTAGAGGTTGTTGTTTGATGAATTATTGACGTCACTGGTATGCAAGTTCCAATTTTGGTTTCTTCTTCTATAGTTATGGGATGGTCATTTACATTTATAATGCGTACAGGTATTTCTTCGGCAGCCATGATCAACCCTTTTCCAACCAGGATTCCTCGACCAACCTCTTCATCGTGATTCCATGGTTCCATCATGACCGGTGTTCCTTCTGCGACGATTCCTTGTAGCCTTGCCACAGTGAAAAATTCACTCCTTGCGGGTACCACCGTATCCTCCTGTACGGCTACCTGGACAGTCTTATCCTCCTGTGGGTGAAAGAATACTTCCTCAGAACCTACTCTAATCACTCGATTCTTGAAATCTAGCTGGAAGCCATGTAGGTTGATAACGTCCATTCCGAGTATAATGTCCTTTTCGATATCAGCGACAACGACAGTGTGGGTGAACTTCTCTGTGCTAATTCCCAATTGCACCGGTAGTTCTCCATGGACGTTGGCGCTTTCACCTGTAGCAGTTTCGAGTCGCAGTCTGGTCGGTAAGTCTTTTTCCGGTGTTGACAGTCTCGGGGCGAATAATAGTCCTCGTTGCTCCAGTGTCCACCAATAGTGTATACTTTCTTCCATTAACTTCACCATCCACGTATACACTATCATCGCGATATTTCAAAGAGGCTATTAGGATGAGAGGGTCTTTGGAAGGTCTTCGGGTCGAAGCTGCCCTGTCGACCCTTCCTAGTTTTCCTGCTGGGCGTCTCTGTTTGTAGCAGTTCTTGGTCGCTTACACGAACTGCTTACATATCCCACTTCTGACACCAATGTAACGTTTATTTTAATTTATATTTATAATTACCTAATTCATATTTACAGATTGATATGTACTTCTGTCCTTAATTAATAATTTATATCATACACTAAACACACTAACTATAATTTATATGAAAGTCACTAAATAAACACTTCATCTATGCGCGATTGTATAAACACTATCTGAATATTTGATGACTGATCTCTATGTGCAGCGATGCTCGTCCATTTATAGGCGTGGGGTATGATTCTATAAATCTCTCGTCCCGCTGGATAGACTAGAACAAGTAGGAGGGCGAGGGTAGGTAGTCTCTGGATTGTTCTCGGCTAGTGGCGGGGGGAGCTCAGGGTAGGTAGTTTTCTCGATGATTCTCAACTAGTGAGTGCAGGAGTCATAGTCGTCTCATGCGGGAATTTCACTGGGGCAGTCGCGTAACATATGAAACGAATCTTTCACTTGGTGTTAAAGAAAAGTTATATGAAATTTATTGAAGAGATAATTGTATTATTGTATTTAGAAATGATTCTCAGGGGTGGCTTTCGCCGAACTTAAACAATAACAGAACTATGGCTTATGAGAATATAGTTAATAAAGTTGAGCGCCACGCGGTTTTTTTATTTTTTCATAAAAAGAATAGGTTAACCCCGAAACTATGATTATATAGTTCTATCCTGGGTAGTCTTGACGGCTAGTTAGAAACAATCTACTAAATTATTGGGGATTTCGTCACAATCTGGGCTGGTTAAGAAATTAAACTCTTTTTTACTACTTCCGCTTTCGGATTTATTTGAATCCTTTATCAAGGCTAAAATATGAACAAGTTCTTATTACAGGTAAAAATTATAATAAATTTAAACTTACGTGCAAAGTGAGTTTGTACAAATCAAGTAGAAAATCATCAAAAAAACATGAATAGATTTTCCACTATACGTGGTAGATAAAAAGGTTACATTTTGAGAAGTAAATTATAAATCTGATTGAAATCGAACATGAAGACAAAATTTTTGTAATTAAAATTCTCAAGTTTCTTATATCTATAAAATAATATTTCTTTTCTTTATTGACCTGTGTACCATTAATATTTAATAAACAATCTGAAATCATTAGTTGTATTGGACTATGAAAGTTATTTACGAGGGTTTGTTAAATTTTTAGTATGAAAATATTTTCAAATGTATAAAATTTCAATTTTTTTTAAATTTAAAAAAAAGTATAGAAAACCTTTTTTCTAACTTATGTTACCTATTTAACCTTATCAATGACAAAACCATGGCTCATGCAATGTCTAATTCTTACATCCATAAGTTTGTCATTCTTATGAACACAAAAACCAAACACCACCCTAGTAGAAATTTATCTTGGCACAATGTTGGCTAGACGTTGACGCCAATATTCGACTATATTGGAAATAGATAGAGATGTTAACACTTTCCAATGTACGTCCAATATTGGCATAATATTGCTGAATATTGCGCCAATACATAACCAACTTTAGGTTACATTGGGAGGCAATATTGTCCCTATATTGGACAATATTGCTTCCCAATGTAACCTTGAATTGGCTGGAAATATTGGCCAATATTGGCTAAATATTGCCTGCCACTATAGGTTACATTGGCGTACAATATTGGTGTTGTATAGCGCCAATATTGGTAGTAAATTTGGGGTTTCCACGGCCACACATTGGAATCGAATATTGCACCTATATTGGCAGACCAATGAAACCCAAAATTGGGCGGCGAAATATTGTGCCAATATTGGCGAAACATGTAGTTCCAATATTGGAAGACCAATGAAACCCCAATAATGTCGGCGAATATTGCGCTAATATTGGTGAAACGTATAGCCCCAATATTGCTATACAATTCAGAACTAATATTGGCGAAATATATACAAAATATATAACCCCAATATTGTTCATGAATATGGGGGTAATATTTCCGAAATACATTTCCCCAATATTGCTAGCTCATTTTGAGCCAATGTTGTTCTCACCTGAAAGTTCAATAATTGTAAAATATCAACAACCAATATAAGCCATATATTGTATATATTCCTACTTTATACATCTGATACATAATAGTGGCTTGTGAAAAATTCAAAAGCTATTTGTTTGTTAATAATTGACAAATTTGATGTAACTACTTAAACTGAAAAATCGATATGCTTTGTAGTGTCGTCACCATTATGTACCGAATATATAGGAAAAGACAATGTAAAACAATGTGTTATATTAAATATTTAGCTTAAATTGAAAGTTAATATTTCTCTTTTGTGGTAATTGAGGTGTGAAATATAAAAATTAGTTAGTTTTTAATATAAATTTATTAAAAACAAAAAATAAGTTTAACAAACAAATAAGAAATATTTGTAATAATTCCCAAAAAGCTTAAAAATATGTTAATTCTGCATAAGAACTTACAAAAAAAAACAGTTACAAACAGGGTGTGCTGAATGTTTAAGAATCCCCTGAGAATGTGAGCTCTTTAATTCTCCCAAGGCGCTAAGGTATTTTCAATTCAAAATACAAGCAAATTCTGATCATTTTTTTCCAGAGTAAGTATATTATTTGCAGAGCAATGCGATATTTTATCGATATTTCAGGAACAAATTTCCTAAACAAAATCTCTTGTCACCTATGTAAAAGAATGTTGTAAAGGTGAAATATTGACTTATTAATAAGTGGTCATGAATAAAAATATTTTAAATGGTAAAGAATGTAACGGTTTTGACGAGTTCTTAAAAGTTTATATGAAGAAGTCAAATTTTCGGAGGATTCTTTTTTGGAATTTTCCAACATGATTTTGAGTCGGGAGCAAAAAAAAGTAACTTACTAAAAAAAGCACACCAATATATCTAATATATGAACTATCAATGAATGGGCACACCCTGCATATAAATCACATAAAGGGAAAATAACTTACTAAATAACACTCACTTAGAGTAACGAAAACATCGTAAATTATACAAAAATAAGAAGAACTCAGAAATTCGTAGTAATTAACATAATTGCACAAACAAATTCTGACAAGTGAAATATGTTTAAATTATAGCTTGTATGATTGAAAGAAAACTATCCATACAAAAAAAATTGAAAACCTTCCCTAACCTACTACGCAAATAACACATACATGATGATCCTACAACGCGATAATAATAAATAAAAGATATACTTTACATCTTATATCCTAATGCACACTACCACATGCTCAAGTCCTATTGTGTCACAATTACAAATCAGTATCGTTGCCTTCCATTAGAGACGGCAGCTTGAAGATGCGGTAGAATCTCTCGAAGACAAAGACGGTCTAGAAGTATCTAAAACAATTAGAAGACTCATTAGATAATTTGCATAAAAACATGAGAAATTAATTGTTTAATCCATTACTAAGTGAAATATATATATAAATATTAAATAAAGTCAATATTTATTGATTTTATAAAATAATTATGAGAATTGTATTCAGGGCAGAGACAATGTTAAAAAAAATTGAAAAGTGAAGAGTTCAGGTGCAGTTCATAGGTACAAAACAATTTCAAGTAATTTCAAACTCACCATGTTGTTTCATTAATCTCTATCTTCTGCCACCATCACGATCACCAGATGTGGCCAGTACTACTGAAATTCTTTTAAGTATTACAATATCATCCACCAATATCATCCAACGTTTTTTAACAGCTGCCAATACAACTTTGTAAAGCTCCAGTTTCGAAAAATGTTTCTTTATTTTTCTACCGACACCGCTATATTTGAGGCTGAGTTCCTTAGACAACAATTTTTGCATTATATTTGAAATTAGGCTGTTCATGTCTTTTCCTCCAACAAGTGAGACACAAGCAAGCTAAAACACAACAAAGAAAGAATTCATAATAATTATTGAAGTAACATATCATAATTGAATTCAGTTGCATGTATACTCCACAACATAACTCACCATTTTTTGGAAAAATTCATAATTTTGAAGCTCCAATTCAACATTCTGAAGCCTTTCTTCGGACTGTATGGGTAGCATTGAAGCTATTTCAACATCTTCTTGTGAAATATTACTTTTCGCTATAGCTATGTTCGAAGTTGACAATTGTTCACGCAGACCCCTTAGTTCATATTGAATGCCACCAAGTATTTTTCCCTGTTTTTCCATAGCTTGGATACCTTCTCGATAAAATCTGAAAATAAAATCATTGTTAGCTATTTGTATACCTACAATAACAGTAAAAGTTACTGTTATATTTTTGTTATCCGAATTGAGCATTACCATTGAAACAATTATCTGTTAAAGATATATTGCCAGTAACAAATTTCTTCGGAATGTCATCTGTATTTGGTGTCAGTAAGTGTTTCGTCCAATTCAATTGACATATCTTGTTCTTCCACATCAGTTATATTGAAAATAATAATTGGAGTGGCTATAAAAAAAAGTTGGAAATAATATCAAATTAATTTTTCATCATTTTTTTTATTGCCGAAAGGAAGAAAAAAGTTAATATGATACTTACAAACTTCTTGCACCTCCTAGTTTTTGTGTACTCATGGCAATGCCCACCCTTTAACTGCATGGTTCAGAAGATTTCCTTCTCCATGTTTGGGGGAACAACCAACCGATCTATGTAGTATTTTTCCTCAAAGTAGTGGAGATACAGGTAGGTGCAATTTTCTAACAATCTACATTTTCCTGCTCGAAATGCTCGGCAGTAGCTATAGTACTGCAATCGTGGACATTGCACATTAGGGCATCTGTTCTTCAAATAAGCGGAACATAATCTACAATATATTATATGATTGATTAACTTTATACAAAATCCCCTTTTGAATAACAATAATGAAATAACTTTCTATGACATATTTTCCTAGATACTATACTACTAGTTGAAGAAGCTAAGAATTGGTATGGAGAGTGTCAGGTGTGCTTATTTGTTTGTTGTATGTTTATGAAAAAATAATGACTTTTTTAATAATAGAGGTTTCTTTTTTGTGAATGCGTGTGTTCAAATGATAGCTCAAAGAGGGTAATGGATTTAATTACACACTTGAAAATAATTCCTGAAGAGCTGATTTCATTGCCCTATTACACTACCAGAGGTCTAACGAAACAGATTTAAGTTTAAGACTGATTTTTTTTTTGGAAGCTACCTACCTATGTATTAAAAAAATTCAAATAATGTTACTTGTCCTACCAAATATTATAGCACTCAGTACCTACGCTTTAATTAACTTAAATTATCAAAGGAATATTTTCAAAAAAATATAAGGTATAATATATCACACTGTCATAAAAGATTTTTGTCAAATATTTTCCTTTAGTCTGGGTACGCCACATTATGGCGGCGTGGGGCGTAGGTACCTGAAGGTTTAAAATTCTATGTACTTACCGTTTACTTGATGTTTCCATATTCACCAGCACAAGAACAAATCACTGATTGTATTGTCTAAAATATTTAACCTCTACACTCAATTTATAATCCAAAAACGCAGTAAAATTGAACCAAAAACGCTAACTGCTAAGTACAAGATGTCGGCCATGTCGGCTATCAAACCAAACATGAAACCTCGTGTCTCGTGTCGGCTTCTCCAGTGTTGCCAGATGCTGAAGATGAAATTATTGATCATTGTAGAGAAAATTATCGAATTGACCACAAAATTAACACGCGTATTTTGATTTTTTTTAAGCTATGTGCATTTTTTTATGAAATAATCTCTTACGTTTATTCATTTCAAATTAGAAACAGTGTAACAAAAAACTTTAATTTTTAAAAAAGAGACACTTCTTGTCATAAGTTTTTACACGAATCAGTATTAGAGTTACGTTGACGTGAAAAAATTGTCAAGATACCTACCTAAACTACCTAAATCATTTATGTATTATCACGAGAATATTTTGCATAATTTCTAAACCTCAAAATTATGCTAGATAACCAAATTATGTTACAATTATCGATTATGGTACAGAAATTTTTTGTGAAAATTTTGTGACAAAATTGTTACAATTCGGTAATTATATTACATCTGGCAACACTAGTTCTGCTCCAACTATTGCAAGCATGCGCATGTTGTCTTTCCCCCTCATGTTGAGGTGCGCATGAGTTCATGCAGCTCTTAAGCTTCTATTAGATACACCTATTTGTGAGGAAATTAGCCGTGATGGTAGAATGTTGGGCTGACAACATAGAGGTCCTAGATTCGAAACACGGCTTGGGCATTGGTTTTTTGTTCATTTTTTTAATTTTTAGTTTTCTATTTTTATACGTAGTTACTATCTTTTTACATTTTGTACATAAATCAAATAAGTAACGCCTTTCCCTTTCTCAAAAAAATAATCACATGTGCTTTTAAATCAAATAAGTAACGAGAGGAAACTAGACCCATGTAACAACAAAGTTGGTTATTTTGGATGGAGCCGACATCAACCGACAGGCCACGAACTGTCCAAATACAGTCAGTGTTGCCATGCCAAAATGAAAAAAAAAGTGGACAGGAGAATAATTAATAATAGAAAAGAATGAATAATATACCACAAGGATCATACATAACAATAATTTATACTCTTCACCACAGATTACAGCTAACAAACTTTGGGTGAGAGTTATTTGTGAGTAAATTCACGAATAAAGTTATGAGACATTTAGATTAGGTTTTATTCAATCATCCTACCTACTATTCAAAATATCTTTATTTCTTATACCGGGACTACCGGGTAGTAACTCGTCCTTAGGACCATAGGATTTTAACATGGGAAATCAGAAAATCCTAAATATTTGCTTCCCAGCAAAAGAGAACCTAATGAAATTTTGTGTGGACGTGAAGTACATTATTTCTGACAATACTGCCATGAAATAATCAATGTTTTATGGCAGATTTAGTTTAAAAATTAAGAAAATAAATTTAAAAAGCAACCCGTATTGAAGTATTTAAATTTAACTAAAGTAGTAAGAGTCTGTAGTAGCGCAAAGGTAGGAGCGGTTGGATTCTACGCGGATGGCCCGTGTTCGAAACTTAATATATTTTTTTTAATTCTTAATAAGATTTTGTTTTTTGAAGTCTTTAAATACAATGTAGGTAAATATAAGATCAATATAATCTCCAATAAATATGAATAACTATTGTTACAATATCATTTATTTATGGAACTAAGAATTCAGGTAGAGTAGGTAGGTACAATAGGAACGTATAAATCAGATCCTTTTCTATTGAAATTAATAATTCTAATAATTATACCTACCTATAACCATCTAGGTACCTATAACAAAGAATTGAATATTATGAAGGAATGATAATCTTTTTATTGAGCATACTTTATGGTGTATGTTTATTAGGTATGTACTTTTTAATTGTTCAATGCTAATACAATGTTCTTCAATGAATGAGCTTTGATGTTTTATAGAAAAATTATTTAATTTTGATTGATAGATTTCCAACGTATAAAGTTCAACTTTCGAATTGATTTGGATAATAGCCGTTATCTAAAAGATACCTAAGTATACCTTTGATATAATATCTAATTATTTGTTATAATTATTGGTAAATTTTGCTTTTACTTGAAACGGCAGTGCATGCCTTATGACTGAATCATAACTAATCTATAAATTGGAAAAAAATGTGTTTACAAGTTGTTCTTTATCTCAATTGGACATAATATAGGTAGTTGGGACTTGAGATCTTATATTTTCGGACGGACTTCAGGTAGTATTCAATCTATTAGCACATATATTAAATTAAAAAAGCAAAAGTAATATTGGCCAAACGCTGGCTTGACAATGTATACATGATATTGTCGCAATAGTGAATCGCAATAAAGGCGCAATATTGGGAATTCGTTGGTTCATCAATATTTTGCTCAACTGACATTTTACCTATATTCCGCCAATATTAGGAATCAATATTGGCCAATATAAAACTTCTATTTTAAACCAATATTGGCTGCAAAACGGTTTCATATATAATCGCCAATATTGTTAAAAAGGTCTTTGTAGTAATATTTGCCCAACGCTGGCTGACAATATATACACAATATTGAATTGCAATGTAAGCGCAATATTGGAAATGCCTTGGTACATATATATCTAGTTCAAACAATATTTAGCCAATATTCCGCCAATATTGATTCCAAATATTGGCCAATATAGAACTTCCATTTTAAACCAATATTGGCTGCAAAACGGTTTCATATATAATCGCCAATATTGTTAAAAAGGTCTTTGTAGTAATATTTGCCAAACGCTGGCTGACAATGTATACACAATATTGAATTGCAATGTAAGCGCAATATTGGAAATGCCTTGGTACATATATATCTAGTTCAAACAATATTTAGCCAATATTCCGCCAATATTGATTCCAAATATTGGCCAATATAGAACTTCCATTTTAAACCAATATTGGCTGCAAAACGGTTTCATATATAATCGCCAATATTGTTAAAAAGGTCTTTGTAGTAATATTTGCCAAACGCTGGCTGACAATGTATACACAATATTGAATTGCAATGTAAGCGCAATATTGGAAATGCCTTGGTACATATACAGTGTGTCCGCGTAAGTTGGCTACATATGGAAAACTTTTTTATTATTGGTTTTAGGAAAAAAAGTTATTCTTCATAAAAAGTTCTGCATTATCTAGAACCTAAAATGCAATCATTAGATATTTCTTATTTTGAGCCGTATACGAGGTTTGTCAAAAAATATTAATCTCACTCAAGAGTAAAGTACCTTTGTTTTTCACAATACAGAAAAATTGTAGGAAGTGAAGTTGTTTAAAATTGGAAGTTATATCCAAATATGCAATTACAGCTATTTAGCATGAAAATTAAGATTTGGTGATTACTTACGATTACAAATACTTTATAATGTAAAACGTAAATAATCACCAAATCTTAATTTTCATACTAAATAGCTGTAATTGCATATTTGGATATAACTTCCAATTTTAAACAACTTCACTTCCTACAATTTTTCTGTATTGTGAAAAACAAAGGTACTTTACTCTTGAGTGAGATTAATATTTTTTGACAAACCTCGTATACGGCTCAAAATAAGAAATATCTAATGAATGCATTTTAGGTTCTAGATAATGCAGAACTTTTTATGAAGAATAACTTTTTTTCCTAAAACCAATAATAAAAAAGTTTTCCATATGTAGCCAACTTACGCGGACACACTGTATATCTAGTTCAAACAATATTTAGCCAATATTCCGCCAATATTGATTCCAAATATTGGCCAATATAAAACTTCCATTTTGAACCAATATTGGCTGCAAAACGGTTTTATATATAATCGCCAATATTGTTGAAAATATTCTCTAGTTATATTGGCCAAACGTTGGCTTGCCAATTTGTACACAATCTTGTGTAACAATATTGGGTTTATATTGATCGCAATATTGGCCTAATATTTGCATTTCATCAATATTTCGCTTGACCATATTTAGCCAATATTCCACCAATATTGCTTGCCAATGCCAAGGCAATATAACAAAATAGAGCTGGAGCCTATTTATAGCCAATATTGGCCATGTATTGGCAATATTGATCTATATTGCGCCAATGCTTGGACAACATTGGCAATCGAATCATGGCAGTATGTTGAGAATCAATATTGGGCCAATATTGGCTTGATATAGATATTGTGCGCCAATATAGCGCCAATGTTTCAATATTAGCGCAAGGTTGCGCCAATCTATATCCAACATTCGGTTCTACTAGGGCACCTATTCACCATTGTTCTTAAACATTATCTATCGCACATCTCGAGATCAATTACTTTGCCACCAATAAGGATCCAAAGATATGAGATATCTAATCTGAAAGAAAATTGCTATGTCAAAGACAAAGCCAAAATGAACAATAACTATTGTAAGTAGTGTTAGTCAAAATTGTTACCGAGGTTGATAAATTAATAAAATGCACTTTGAAATTCGTGATTTTTATTATATCCCAGGAAAAAACATAACTAAATTAGCTATTCGCAACAATCTTATCAACAAAAAACCATGGCTCATGTGACATTCAGCATCTAAATTCATAAGTTTGTCACTCTTATGAAGATAGAACACAAATATCACTTTTATTACCATTATTTTATCTCACTGTCTACCACACATCACACAATCCATTACTTTGCCACCAATAAAGACAATGCAACATGTGATACCAACAAGGAAAAATTGGATTTGTTAAAAAGAAGGTTTTAATAACCGGAAACTTGTAAGGGTTGACAGGTCGTTGTTATTAAACACTTAGTAAAAGTCACTTATATCTTTATTCGACAACTTAATAATTCTAAGTACAAATTACGTTGGCCTATCGGTATAGAACCGACCTCGTTGAAGTTTATTGTATTAATCTAATTATAAATATATTTGTACCCGTCTCATCAAAATGTCCAAAACTATGTTTATATTTTTATTTAAGCTTACTAATACTTTTATATCATTGCTGATAGACATATTTATAAAAGTGTTAATTGAGCTATTTCGTCAATGACCTAATACATTATACGAGGGGCATTACATCCCCCCCCCTGGGGAGAATTTATCTAAGGGTATTTTCAAACGCGTAATAGTTTGGCTTTGATGGATGGTTACTTCCTGTTAACACAATAGTAATAATAAAATAATAATAATAAGAAAAATAATAATAATAATATGAATTGTACGATACTTATTTTAATAGTAAGGGTTAGCCATTAGCACCCCACCCCCTTGAAGCAAAACCATATATATAGAGAAAAAAAAATACAAAATAACATACATTGGAGCTGAAAGGAAGAAAAAATATAAATATACACATATAGGAAAAATGTTCCTGGTTTATTGTCAAAGTCACTGTTCTGGATTATATATATCCAGCAGATTCTTATGTACTGTGGTATGTTTTCCATTTCCCAACGCTACTGTGCAGTTTGGGTCTGCGAATTCTACCACTACATGCGGGCCACTGTATTTTTCACTAAATTTAGTTCCGTTCTCTTTTTTCAGAAGAACAAGATCTCCTTTATCCAATGTAATATACTTGGCTGTTTTATCCCACGTTTTTTTTCGGTCTACTTTAATTTTACTTAAAATTTCTCCAGCTCTCCTATGAGTTACTTGTAATCTATATCGAATTTCCTGCTCATAAGCATCAATGTTGTATATCGGTTCTATTGTATTCCCTTGTAGTTCATTTGGTAGTGTTGCAATTCTACCATATACTAACTCGAAGGGAGTATAGTTATGATAAGTGCTGGGAGTGGTATTGTAGCAAAAGGCGTAATATTGACACCACGTATCCCAGTCTGTATGAGCTTCATTTATATAGCTCCGAACATATTCATTGTACACTCTATGATTTCTTTCACAGCCACCTTTAGTTTGACTGTGATAAGCCGTAGAAATACTGCGTTTAATTGATAGTAATTTTGAAATATTATTCAAGACTTCATTTTTATATTCTAGTCCCATGTCTGTTCTTATTTCTTTCATGAGTCCATATATCAAAATGAATTTTTCAAAAATGGCTCTGGCAACTGTTACGGCCTCTTTATTTGGTATAGGAATCATTACTACGTATTTTGAGAGTTCACATTGAATTGTAACGAAGGTACTAATTTTCAGATTCGCAAAAGCAACAATTATTCCGGTTTTATATGTAAATTTGTATTACGGTTATTTCTCAACGTAAAAATATAATTCTTGTCCATATGAGATCAGAAAAATAGCCCGGTTTTAATATAATATTTAATTCTTCAGCGATATTAGTTTTTACAAGGGTTGTATCACCTCCGCGCGCCGATAAAACTCTGAAAGCTCTGTAGTAGGTCAGCCCCCCACGCCGAATAATACACCGACGTATACTTTACTGGTAGCACTAAAAGGCATGCTACCGAAACGAAAGGCAGAGTTAAGGCTCTTTCTCATTAGACGTGCCAGGAACCGAATCGGCAACGGCAAGGCACATGCTCGGCGCGAGCAAGATTTCTTGAGGCAATTCACACTGCAATAGGCTTGCCGTGGGTGAGTAGTTTTCAGTTTTGTGAAAAGTGATGTTCCTGACTTCTACGTTAATAAAAATTGCTCTGATGTTAGGAAGAAGAACTTGAAATGAACAATTCAAGAAAGAGAAAAAGACGTTATTGGGTACATAAAATGCTAAAAAAATGAAATGAAGAAAAAGAATTTGCAACGTTACACACAGAACGCAAATACTACCAAGCCAGTAAAGTATTCACACTTGTCTGAACCTGCACGGAACATGCTCGGCAAATATTGTTTGAGAAGAACCCCGCGGGCAAAGGCCGTCGCTTGCCGAGACGTTGCCGGCATAATGTGAATTAACCACACAAATTCCATATGATCAATGAAAAAGATATTTTACCGATTCGGTGCCTTGCCTGTGCCGAGCACGTGGCTTGCACGAAAGTGAGAATTGGCCTTTAGTCCGCCGACATAGCAGCAAGAAGAACACCACGCCGTCTACAGAGCAGCCCAGAACCGAACCAGAGTGAGTTTCGCAATATTATTACCCGTTGTAGGGTTTCTGCGCTAGTCCGACTGAAACTAGGTGGGAGAAGCTCAGTATATAAGTATTTGTTTTAGGAGCTGTAGGTCAGTTCTGTCCGTGACCCGAAGACCGCAGCACATATTCCGAGGTGAGTTTTGCTTATAACTTGGGTACTGTTCTCAACCGTCGCATTTCTAAGTTTGGGCCTTCAGCCACCCATTGATATACCGAGGGGAAGGAAACTGCTACTGGGGGCGCCGAGTTTTCACATCTCAGTAGTAGTCGCGAAACTGCCATTGAGGGCGCTGAGTTTTCACATCTCAGTGGTAGTCGTGTTTGGGCCTTCAGCCACCCGTTGATATACCGAGGGAAAGGAAACTGCTACTGGGGGCGCTGAGTTTTCACATCTCAGTAGTAGTCGCGAAACTGCCATTGAGGGCGCTGAGTTTTCACATCTCAGTGGTGCACCCGCTATGTTCCAACGTCTCATGGACAGAATAATCGAGCCAGAGATGGACCCCTATTGCTTCGCCTATCTGGATGACATTATGGTGTTAGGAAGCACCTTCGAAGAACATCTCGCTAACCTTCGAGAGGTTTTCCGCCGTCTCCTCACCGCAAACCTACGCGTCAATCCCGAGAAGTGCCAATTTGGAAGGAGGTCGTTAAGATATTTGGGCCACCTTGTAACATCCGAAGGAATTCGCACCGACCCGGAGAAAACTATCGCCATCGCTGAAATGACAGCTCCAACAAACGTCCGAGGTTTACGCCGCTTTTAGGAACAGCTTCCTGGTACAGAAGATTTGTACCGTCGTTTTCTGAAGTTGCCGCACCACTGCATCGATTACTCAAGAAGAACAATCGATGGAAATGGGGACCCAAACAAGAAGAAGCTTTCGGCAAACTCAAGGCTTGCATAACAGAAGCACCAGTCCTCGCTTGCCACTTCCACTTCCACTTCCACTTCCATAAACCGTTCGTGCTGCAAACCGATGCCTCCGACCATGGACTCGGAGCCGTTCTTACCCGACCATCAGACGAAGGAGAACATGTTATTGCCTATGCCAGTCGCTCATTATCCTCGACCGAGGAGAAATACTCCGTGACCGAGAAATAATGCTTAGCCATAGTCTGGGGAATTGAAAAACTGCGACCCTACCTGGAAGGCTACCACTTCACCGTGATCACAGATCATCAGTCGTTACGATGGCTCCACTCCATCAAGAGCTCTGCAGGCCGACTAGTACGTTGGAGTATGTTCTTACAACAATACGATTTTGACATAAAATACCGCCGTGGAGGAATGAATAAGGTAGCCGATGCCTTATCCCGAGAACCTTGGGTCAAGCCTGAAGAAGGTATCGAAGAAATAGCACTGGTAGAACCGTTAAGTGGATGCTCATGGTACGAGCGAAAGAAAGAAGAAGTTCAACAGAATCCACAAGCATTTTCAATATCTTCAATATATTTCTTATATCTCTATTTTTATTTTATTTTTTCTTATTTTGCTCTTTGTATATCTATAACTTTGCTTTTTGTATATTATTTTGCTTGTGTATATAAATCTTTTTGAACATAACACTTTCTTCAAACGTATAAATACTTCGCTTCACTGAGTGGTGGTACATTTAATTAATTTGGATACAGTTACAAAACAAAACTAAGGTCCAGCGTGAGGAAACATGGAAGAGCGTGAAAACGCGGACGCGAATATATATCCCGAGATAGGGAACAGACAGGGATGATGGTCGATAGTGAGTCGTGCTACACAACACCACTATCACCAAGAATCAGAACGGCCAGCGACAGCAGCCTAGACAGGGCATCTTTAAACTTAGAAATGGACCAGGGAAGGGAACAGGTTCGCAAAGGTGCAAGACAGGAAGAGGAGTGCGAGAACGCCTCGACAAACACCTCATCGACCAGTAGGCACGATAGCACGGAATTTAAAAAAATGGAACTCTTCACAGGGACGCTCCTTTTTGAAATCGCTTTAAACGCGCGGAAACAAAAAAAAAACTAATTATAGATTTAATAACTAGAACGACACCTGAAGCCAAAGGTAAAATAAGTTTCGGGAAAAAACATCAGGCAACAGTTACTGAATCAACTGAAGCGCTATGTAACAACATTCAGGACCTGTTTGTTTATATAGCCTTCCAAGAAAAGGAAATATCGGCCCTAAAATCTGAAATTATAGCCAGGCTACAAAACAAAGAAGGACATAATACAGAAATCCTCAAACAAATTAAACTACTAACGGACAAAATTGAAGACATAAATAATAAACCTAAAGACAGCAGACATACGGACACCAATACCTGCCCCAATAATACCGACCTCTCTACCGATGATACAAATACAGGACTACACAAATACGCAAAAATTACAAACACAAACGGACAAAAGCTTTCCAGAACTAAAACCACCAACTAAAACATACGCCGATCTCGCGGCCAGACCAGCAACAAGTACGACGACAAAATCATGGACAACGCCGCCACAAACACGGAAAAGATACGAGGTGGTCGTAAAAATGAAAGAAGGACAAAGCGGAGAGACAATGACAGAACTAAAAAAAACACTATGCTCCAAGGACATGGACGGAACTTACGTTCGGAGGACTGCAACAGCAGTAATAATAGGCACCGAAGAACAGGACAAACACAAACATATTCTGGACAAAGTGAAGACTAGGGACACACTCGACACAAAGGACGGTACAAGACAGACAGACCCGGCTATAATTTTGACAGGGATGCAAAAGGGAACCACAATTGAATATATCAAAGAAGGTATCACAACAGAAAACTTAGAAATAAGTGAAAACTTCGGAAACGCGATAGAAGATTTGAAAATTCTGACCACAAGGACATGCAGAAATGCATGGAAAGAAAACCAACTGATCTAATAAAATACATACTTAAGCAGGGCTATATATATTTTGACTTAACTACAATTCGGGTAGATAAATATACATCAGTAGCGCTTTGCTTCCGGTGTTGTAGATACGGGCACGTTAACAAAGTATGCCGGGAAGAAAAACCAACGTGTTACAAATGCGGTGGGGAGCATGACGGTAGAGACTGCATAAGTGGGAAATTAAATTTTGCCAACTGCGAAAAGCTCAGACTTAATCCTAGGTGTCATCAGGCAAGGGACTCCGAATGTCCTATTTACAAAAGAAAATTGGACGAGACCCGGAGGCAAATAAACTACAGGGGTTAAACCACACCTCCGTTTTAGCAACACTACCCCTTCTTCTAACTTCGACTCACAAACAACAGACAAGACAAACGTTAACACAACTCAACCAGCAT
>CAXBTC010000014.1:0-39516 GCA_963978555.1 Galerucella nymphaeae | reverse complement strand
CATAAAAAGCTATAATAATGATAATATAGGCCGCTCATTGCAAAATGGCGTCTGGGCGACCTCTCTCAAGAAGAAAAGCTATTGACCAATGCCTTTAGGGTAAACGCAATCAAAAGTCTCATTGTTCATATACACGATGATTGGCCTCTGCATATTAGCATTTCCTAGCTATCAAGTGACAGAATAGATACTACCTGCTCGTTTGATATTTTCACTGTGTGATCTCTGTACTTTAAAGTCAAAATTGACTTGGTATTCGTAAATTAAAGATGTGTTATGGTATAAGCTGATGACGTCTATGAATTTCACTGATTTAACACATCTTGAAATCTAATCTGTGCGGTTGATGTCTCTTCAGTTAAATGATCATATTATATCTTTGGTTTGATGCTATATATGTTCACAGCTGTAATAAGATGGTCATATGCATTGTAAACGTTTTACTTTCATCAGGCGGTTAACTACGTTGTATTGATTTTCTCTGTCAACTTCTCCTCTAGATATTCAGGTTTTTGCTGTTAATGACCACGGAGTAATATATTATTGTTCAAGTAGAAGTATCATATTTGTTAACAATGCTCAGTAGTGTATAATTATTGATCTTAAATGTCTGTGTCTATTTCTAGACTACAAATAATTTATATATTATATGATATTCATTCAGTATACTTCTGATATATTTACATAACCTTTGTAATCTCAGTGACTCCTTGTCACCTTATTTCTTACATCTAAAACCAATAAATAAGTTTATATATATATGAACTTTTACTGCTTTGTTCAATAGACCAGGACAGTCCCAAAAGAGGGCTTGTCTATATTCTGTGGTCCAGATGGCTCAACATATCCCGGTAGAATGTTTGGAGTAAAATGGATTAGCACGTAATTGATCTTCATATTGCAAATCATCGATATGCATAGTTTTTATTGATTTTATGCTCATGTTATATCAATTATTTGATTATAGTGTAGAGGTGTATTTTCGCGAGTCCATGCATATTCTGAACTCCTATAATGAGAATAAACCTGTAAAAGTTGGAAGAGATGGACAAGAAATTGATCCTCTTGCTGGCAGAGCTTTATGTTTACTTATAGATTCCAAACAATATAATTGTTCAAACCCATCAAATACTATAGATGCGCATAAGCAAATGTAATTCATTTTTGATTCAATTATTTTGATAAACTAAATAATAGGAATTTGATATTTACGTATGTATAAAAATCGTGTACTCTGCTAATATATGAATATATATGTATATATCTATATATATATATATATACATATGTATATATATATATATATATGTATTTAAATATAATGCTATATTGATGATGAAGGTAGCTTGTACTTATCTTTTTATATAAATTGTGATCAGCATTTATTATATGTCATATGACAATACGTTGATCCTTTATATAAAACGATCTTAAGAGTCAATTACAAGATCCATTTTGAAGCAATCATGCAAAATCTTAAGTATTATATGATCATCTTGCAGAGAGCAGACAGCTGAGACTCCGTTACCGGATGGACTGCAGAAGTTGGCTGAGATAGCAAAACTACTCAAGAAAAAAGATACTGAAGCCCCGGTTGCTTGGAGTTTTGATTGGCTAGTCGATTATTTACAATCGAATCCAATTTATTATATTTTTCCGTTAGACTTGACGATCATTCCAGTGAGTTATAGATATAGTTCAGTTATATAATCATCATTCTTTAATTTGTATGAGATTTATTTAGTTGTCAATTCTTATATGACAAGTCATACCCATAAGAGGCAATCGTTTTGCTAGAACCGTACAAAGCAGTGCATATTAGCATGATGACATCTTCATCTATGTAGGATTATGAGAGTTATATTGAGTTATACGAGAAGACTAAAGAAGAATATATTAAATCTACCAGCCATGTAATAAGATGTTATTTCGGAGAGATTGTAGTATATATAGATTATATAGTGTTGTCACAAATTATTGTTGATAGTAAACTATTATTAATTGGCTAGTATAAAATGTTTCATATGTATCAACCAGGTAAACGACAAAGCGTAGTTTCGATAATTCACATCCATATCACATGACTTAAGCACAGTTCACTTTCGTAATGAAATTTATATCCCAATAATAATTTACATTCAATATACGTCAAGATATTGATCTAGAACTCATAAGTACGACTGGCTGATCAAAACATACCTTCCTAATTTCTTACAGTTCAAAGATCCTCCAAAATTACCTGAATGTATTCGATTCGATGAAAATATACCCTTTAGCGCTGAGGTTCTTCTTGAAACTTTGCTCGATCGCAACCTTCATCTGAAATTGAACTATATTTAAAAACTGCAGTAAAAAATGAGTACATTCTTTCTATTGATGATATTATGGGACAAATTGAGACAAATGAACAAGATAACATAGTTGATCCATATCAATGCATATGATATCAGGATGTGTACATATTTGGTGTATCTATCGTCACACTTTCATAGCTTTCACTGATTATTCAATGAATCATTGAATAATACGCAGCAACAGCATTATTAATCATCTGGAAGATGATCATTTGTATACCGATACATTAGCCTGATAAATTTGCATGTATAAGAATGATAAATTAAACGTAGTATATGAATGACGTCACAAAAATAATATTGTATATATATATACATATTTTTTTTTTTTTTACTTTTTACTGAATCAACATTAATAAATAAATATTTGATGCATGACTTGAGTCCAGTGATCTACTTTTTCTCTATCTATTTCGAGTATGGCAGAGGAAGAGAAAGTACTCAACATTGAAATATCAATATGGACGGTGGAAGACGGAGTCAATCAAGTTGTTCACTCTGATATCGTTACATCGATATCTTCAAATGGCAGTGTTGCCGAGCTGAAAGCAATATTAGAGTCACAAGATCTCATTCCTGAAGATGGTAGTGATTTGTTGATCAGTATTTTTTTGCATAACTCAAGTATCCCTTTGGATGATACATACACTATACCTATATCGGAAACTGTAATAGACGTCGTCATTAGACCAAAAGAAATCAGCCTAGAAGATATTAACAGAGGTAGATGACGAATGTCACACCAACATGAATTTCTTAGCATCAAATAGCCGGTCGGCATCAAATCAAGAGACTTTGCGTATACCTGAGACAACTTTATCTAATTTATCACAACCGCAGAATAATCCAACCAATAATGCTGGATCAGATTCGTCCACATATTATACACTTTTAGAACAAGTTTTGAATTCCAGTGCTATGAATGAAATCATAACCAGTCCTGATTTCATTAATTCTTACATCAACGCAGATCCTCAGATCAAAGAGTTAAAAGAGAAATATCCTGAAGTGCGTTACATGCTCAATGATCCAGAAGTAAGCAGATCAACATATGACCAGTTATTGACATGTGTTTGCATACAATTTAACTTAAGTTTTAATTTGAGCCTAGAATTTATTGGTTGATATCATTAAACAATTTAATGTCGCAGTTTCATTACAAGAGGCCGTTGATGTAATGAAAAACCAAGCTTGATGAAGGAAATGATTGTTAATAATGATCGGTATATGAGGCGCCTCAACGCAGCTCCAAGGGTAATACGATATTGAGGGATATTATATGAATTTAAGATTCTGGAAATTTGGCTTGTATTGATTTCTTTCGTAGGCTTACAACTTTTTGCAAGAAGCACTAGAGCCATCAGATGATGCTGGAAGACGTACTATTGGTTCCAAAGCAAATAGAAAGTCACAAGTCAAAACACAGGAAGCACGCGATTATGATTTACAATTGGATGAAGATCCAAATACAGCATCAATCCCAAATCCATGGGGAACGAAGCAAATAATAGAAGTGCTCGACCTGTTGTAGTAAGTATTAATTACAATAAACCAGTTGAAATATAATCAACACGTAGATTGCACAGAATACTGAAGCGCAAGCTGCTGAGAGCAGTAAACAAGTAGATAGTAAATCGGAAGAAAAATCTGAAGTAGCTCAGCCAGAATCAACTGATGATCCTGATTTACAAATCAGAGATACATCATCAAAACCCTCTAGCGCTGCACAGTCGAATCTAAGCGCTGAGGTCAGGCACACAATCAGCGAGTCTCAGCCTAGTTCGAAACATCCCTCTGTAAGACGACCACAGTATTCTCAATCAGAAGTCACACTCGGAACAGAAAATAATTTGCTACCTGCGTCTGGACGGTTTCCGTATCTATACCAGAGCGTCTTCTCGAGTCAACACCGCTTGAAATCGCTAGGCGGCTTGGGCTTGCCCCATGCGGCTCATATTCGTGGTGTCATGCGATCGTCTGAGCATGATAATCAAAGTGAACATAAGCCCGACGCAGCCTCTTCTCTCAATCAGAGGAGCATGATACTCAAGAGAAACCAAAAAGTAGTCAAAGTGAAGAAAGTGAACAATAAATTCATGTATAGTTCCATCTGATTCACGTCTTGTCGTCACTATCTGCTTTCTACTTCTGTATTTTCAAATTATTTATGAAATTATGAGAGGCATCATGCCGTATCGTTTGTCAGCATTGTATTGATTTAGTTGATCTTGATTTCACCCTAACTCGCAAGTCATCTGTTGAAGACTTGCGAAAAAGGCTGATGATGCAGTCAGTATTTATTCCCCAAAACAAATTTTTGCTATCTAATGTCTTGACTTATAAACATTGTGTCTGACGCTTAGAGTGACGAAGTGATGTTACTCTCGGTTCTGTCGTGACTTATGTTTTATAGAGCGTTGAGACTGTTTTTTTTGTTGCTTGCATCTGAGACATAATCATGGTCAAAATTTATTGGAATTTCAAAACAATAAATTGAATAATTACTTGCATCATCCAATCTCGAAAAACATCTCTAGTAATTTGCATCCCGCTTGAGCCGCTTATATCTAACTTCAACATTTCAATGTCTTGGGATATCAGCTTAGGTTTAAATCCCTTCAAGACTTGTTGCAGGTCATCGATAGAAATTATACTGATTGTGCAAAGTTCAAGTAATACACCAAAGGTCCACAACTTTATTGTGAGTAAATTTAACTCAGAAATCATCGGATTTTAACTCACTCGTCTCTGTCCATGTCTAAAGTCTCAAATATAGCATCTGCAGTCAATTTTCGTTCCGTTTTTGTGAGATCCAAAATGTTGCCCACAAGACTCATAAATTCCTTTGTATCATATAAAAAAACATGTCGTTTATATGATTACTTCTTGCGAGAGTGACTGAGAGTCCAATCTTCTTTGATTTCGGATGCATTGATCTGATTTTGCAGCAATGAAAAATAACTAACTATGTACCTATCATAACGTTAGTGACACTGCAAGGAAAATGGCACTTTCTCAAGCACCTCTTGAGTTCTCCCATGTCTAACTCTAATTTAGTCCCAGCAAAAGCTTGAAAGGCTTCCAAGTAGTATCTATAATGTTGTAAATGATCTTGTTAAAATCACCTTTTCGATGTCAAAGGTAGACTATGAAAAGCTATAGGCACATCTTTAGTCTCAAAAACTTCGTATCTTGTCCCTCGCAAATGTGAGTGAGTTATTTTACTAATAAGAAAAAGATTGAATTATCCTGTTGACAAACTTGAAATAGTCCAAAAGTTGCTGCCTTCTCTTATGAAATTTAGCTCGCTGCTCGTCGTCGATCTGTTATACATGATTAACTCATGAATATTTCATTACTTTTGTCAACGAGCTTCTATCAATGAAAAGTTCCAAAGAGGTAGTCTGCAAATGATTATCAAACTTAAAACTCTCTCTGAATGCAACAAAAAATTTATTTAAGCTCACCAGAGTGTAGTCTCTCATAATTTTCGGCCTGATAAACAAGCTTGATGTGACTTCACGAACATACCATAAAATGAACCAGCAGAAAAATGTCAGGCAAAAAGGCAGGATAAGGATCGAAGCATGTATATATGCCCCAAGGGTTTGCCTCCAAAATGGCGTGAAAATTATGTGGCAGAGCACAGTAAGGTGGACAACCTGATGAAAAATGTAGTGAAGTCTGACTAATCCCTTGCATCAAATGCTTACATTCAGAAACAATGAAAACTGCATAACCTTCAACAGGTATCTCGGCCCTGTAAATACGAATTCATGAGCAATTGAATTTAACACGGTGTACTCTATATGCAGTAAGTGTAGAGCTCGCTCAAAAAGAATCTCACTCACCTTTGAAAGTGAACGGAAAAAGATATTCTTGTCGACTGTGAAACTCATTGTATTCTTATAAAATTCATTACTTCACAACTGAGCATTTTAGAAGTGCTTTTTGCCACCAAGGAATTTTGCTGACAAGATCCATGGTATCTAAAAAGTATAAAGTAAGGCAATGTCCCTGCTAAAAGAGCAGATCTGCGCATACCAATTGGAGCCTGACAAGGTCCATCTCCATGTTCCTCGTGTCCTCCCAAAGCTTCAATATAATCAGAAACAGTGTGTAAATGGAGGTCTTAGCTGCCTTTTGATGTGGCTGCCAGTAACTTCATATTGTTTGAACAGCATTTGGACAAACCTCAGCAATAGATACAGACTCAATGTTATTGCAGCTAAACCTATAGCGCAATATATGAGGAAACAAGCCAGTATAAGAATTGGGAAATCCATGCTTGGTCTCAGGAGAAAGATAATTACACACATCAGAAGTCTAGTTGAAAAAGGTATCTCAACAATCTGTAATAAGCAATATGCTGAAGCTAACTTTTCCACACCTTTTCTGAATATGAGCTTATTTTCTCTACAGGTAAAATGGAGAGATTAGACAGTCACTAATCATTTTACCAATCAAATATTGAGTGAATAAACAGGAGTTAACATTGTTAGTTGTAGCTGGAAATGGCGTTGATGGGTGATAGAACCTCCAACGCTGCAATATGAGCGATCTTGATTGTTTTTTACATACCAATATCAAAATTCTAGACTTTCCTCCTTGCTGCATTGGAATGATTGACATTTCAAGTGAGATTTCGTATTGTTTACTGTACCACTTCTTTTCTTCGCATTCGTTCCGCCGTTCTACTAAGCCCTGCTCATCAATCTTCAGAACGATTTGAGTGAATACCTTTATATCATCTGCTCTCCATCTAGAGCAGACTTGTAATGCCATATAAACTTGAAGTATGACACTTATGATGTATGTTGTCATAATGACTACAGAGTTTTGAAATCAAACTTGATCATTACCGAAAATGAGCATGTGTATCGACTCAAAAGCTCGAATAATACTGTTGGTGCTAAGATAGTAGGTTCTCCTTCTTCTGCTAATTCCTTTTTTCCCACAATTTCTACCAAGTCTTCACCAAAAATTTTATCATTCAACATCTGTCTACAAAGCTGCATCTTAGCAAATATTTATACTTGCGTAATTCCAAATCTGAAAATCGCATATAACTAGCTTGAAAAATCATATACCGAGTCAATCCGAATAGCAGCAACGATATGAAACCAAGAACCTATTCAGACCTTGATAAAAAGACAACCGTGCGCCTACCATCATTTCTCTGAATAATGTATTGATCTAAATCAAATTTGCCGTAAGAACGATTGCATCTTACACTTTCAATAAATAGAGCTTGTCGCTCTTTTTCGAGCTTTTTTAGTAGCCAATCATGCGATATATCAAAAATCAATGTCAATGCAAGGATTACGGATATCATGACAAGCTGAATCAAGCATTCTAAATTATCGATCATCAGCTTACAACTATGGTATGCTGTAAAGCATAGTTATCATGAGAAGGCATGGTGTAGTATATTGCAGATTTCATGAATGTTAACATAACATTCAGTGAAGCAGTATTTTTGCCATGCGGGAGTCGAATGTTTTTTGATATATATATATGTGAACGTGTATTTGTATGTCTATATATTAAAATGTATGAATACACATAAAAGTGAATATACACAAATGGATATATTTATATATATATACATATATGTATTATGTATTTACATATCATTGATTGGATTTACATATATAGATAACAGAGTAGTAAGTCGAGAAAATTAGACAATAGCGTATATTTATAAACAGATAGAAAAAATATTATTCGCAATTTTATCATGCATTATTTCATAATATTATCATGCATACAAATAGCACAAATCTCAATATACAAAAAACAAAGTTTGCGAAACATCTTATTCGGAAGACTGTTGAAATTCTTATTCATTCAGGGGTATCAAATCGGTGTGAGTACAAACTTGTATTTTTTTATAATGTTCTGTGAATGAAATGAGTTTTGCTATATAACAATCATAAATCATATAATAAATAGCGGTATATATAATTAATCTAATAAAAATTAAGTCATTTTTTTTTTTTTTATTATACCTTTTGTTAGTCACATTTACTTGAAGGTAGCTCGAGATTAATCAAAATACAGTTTTCAGACTGCATAAGGATCTAAAGAAGCAGCAAATAAATAAGGATATATAATATATGTATGCCGAGTGATTAAGGTCTATTTTCATATATCAAATACAGAATTTATTTGATTTCCTAATTTCTACAATTTGATCTTACTTTAAGCGAATGCTGCGTCATCTAGATACTTTAAAAGGGCTAGAAGAGAGTTTAAAGATGGAACTAGACATGATAAACTGCAGGAACCATCAATCACCGACGTTTTATGTGGCAGAATTACGATGAGCTTACAGAAATTCAAAGAACGACAAGTCAGTGGTTTGAACATGTTTCTTGGTGCTAAGGAATATTTCAAAATTATAGTGAGAATCGTCGAAAGACAATAAATGATATATCAGATCTAATTAATCACTCAGATGATGATTCGATTGATGAACTAGCTCTATATTATCAACATTTATTCCGCAAGCACAATATGAATACCAAATCTAAAGAAGCTGTAGTAAAAAAAAAAAAAATAAAGATAATGTCAATTCATATTTAGAAAAGACAAAAATATGTTCTCACAACATGAGAGGGGAAATGTTCAAGGGGTAGCTTATGTGCGTTTGCTCATAGTAGGGAAGAATTAAAGTCTGCACCAAATTTGTATAAAACAAGATTATGTATCAATTTTTCGCGATCCGGTATATGTCATAGGTTTGATAGTTGCAGATTTGCTCATGGAGATGCTGAGCTAAGACAGATGGACAATGATATGAATGATAAATATTTTCAAAATAGGTTTGAAACTGATGATTTCAACCACCCTGATTTCAATCAGTATATGAATTATAACAAGATAAATTCAGATTTGAAAGATTTTGCTGCTCAGAGGGCTAATAAAAACACCTGCAGCACATCTGACTTAGATTTTACGCTTCCACTGCAGGATAGTGCAAAAGCAACTGATAACAATCTCACAGAAAGATATAATCAATTCAATACTCAATTGTTCAGTGATGAATCCTTGTACGATATGATACATTGTGACAATAGGAATGATTATTCAACCAATCCTAAGTATTATTCGTATCTGCAGTCAAGCCTTGAAGAAGCTTGACTTATTTATCAAGCCTGAAATCGATCTACAGCTAAGTATATAGATTATATATAAACTAGTGAAGTCGTATAATTTTTTAAGTTCAAAGACATTGAAGTATCCACTATAAATTCATTTATACTATGTAGTTTTTATACGTTTTGAAGCAATATATCATGATGAAGTGATTTCGCAGAAATACGTGTTCATCGTATTTTCATAATAAATTTTTTTACATTTAATTGATTTTTTTTTGCTCACGTTAATGAAGCATTTATGAATTTATTTAAATAATTTTACTGTTGCTATATACAAGCAATTTTTTTACTGCCGAATAATAATTTAAATAAATACAAAAGCTAGAAGTGACTTTATTGATATTTTTCAATAAACTTCTAACATATTCATTAACATATATATATCAATATAATACAAATGAAAGATAAGAAAGAAACAAAAATACAAATTTCCGTTATTTTGTATGTTTATAAGTCATAGAAACTCCTGATTCTAATATCAAGTATTTTCGGCCATGATAAGCGGGATATCCTATATAATACTATAGTGATACTATATATTACAAATAAAAAAAAGTAAAGAAACAAAAATGATAATTCAGTGTAACTTACGACTTTGTATTAGAAAAGATATTGGGAATGACATTGGATTATGAATAATTCCATAGATTTTCCTATATAATACAATTATTTATACTGAATAAGAAGCATAGCATATACTTAAAATATGCTATTTGAATCTAGAATGGCTTTTTCTTGAGAACACAACGCAGGAAAGTTATCATTATACCATACTTTATATCCGATGTTATTGGGGTATTCATCCAAACGATAAAATGAGGGTCGGATATACCTTCCTGGAAGACTTCTCTGGGTAGCCAGTCATCATATATCAATGGATCAATATTGTTGATATGTTTATAGTGCTTCAGTTTTTCGAATGAAGAGGTTATGCTAACGAATGACTCATCTAATCTTTAAGGATCACATTGAACAATTTATATTGTTTTATTGTTGATGTCTATGAAACATCAACAATAAAGAGAATCTATATCAGCAATAAATAGCATAGACAGAGACCGCCGTAGCAGCCTTGTAAGTAATGAGTTTTTAAAGATAAATGCGTAATTCTTATGAAGCATGAAAATGAATCAAGGAACAATACTCAATGATATCTGGATGCTACAAGTACTGTAAAAAGTCTGAAACACTTGACTTAGATAATGAGTAAGATATTGGCATTGATTTGAGCATGCATACTTGTAATCTGGATGAATAAGGACGATCGTGTCATTGAAAACGCTGGTAGGTACTAGACCGCATGGATATAAAATTTGAGAATTGTCGTTTTGAGCGAAAGGCTTGCATGATTTCAATGCTTTTGGATTGTTTTCAAACAATCCTCTACATATAGACATAATTCTATTCAAATGTGCCTATGACAGTAACTTATGAAATAATAGGTTTATACAATCAATGGTTGCAGTAAAGCCTCCAAAAGTTGATTCAACTTGCACTATATGTTCATATACATGAGATTAAGAAATATTCAGATAACTTGAATACAGCCCGTATATCAAGTATCAAATTCTGGGTAATGAAGAACTCAGCAGCACAACTACTGAGTCAATAAGGAAATTTCATGAAAAAACTTATTCCCTTTAATTCGATTTTTAATATGAATTTATGGAAAGGAAAAGATAATCTAGACTCACTGTAATTGATCCATACTTTTACTGTTTTCAAATTGGATGAAGTCGTGGTTGAAATCTTGCAGAAGATATGATACATATATCGGGGCCTTGAGTAGCATTGAAGCATTGACATGTCGACCTCCGCAGTCTTCTTTATCAAACCTCACAATAAAAGTGCTCGAACAAGCTCTATTGGATTTGCAACTTTTCTCAGGCCCGTCATATTCTAGCTATAAATAAAAATTATATCAAATACAAATAAAGCGTAAAAAATGCAGCAACTACTCAAAGTTGTAATTTAGTCATGCTCATACGCTTAGTACTCATAATAATAATGGAAGAATTGTAACAGATCTATTTGCATTTATTATTTGATACACTTTTTTTGGGCTTGGAACGTTTTTGGGTGGATTGGGAAAAATACACCGTAATACTAAAAAATCTTGCTTCCACAAGATTTCATGTATGTAGAATGATTCACTTAATACATGTGGTAATTAGAAGATATACACATATATTCCACATATCGTAGAGTTTAAGATGAAGAATAGCATATGTTTATCGCTTACTTAGTTTCAATATAAATAGGCAATATAACTGATTTCAAGCATTATTATAAGCTAGCTTAATCGCAAAATTTATATTTCATAATATAACTGTTTATCAAGCAATCAGAGGCATCAGTTGTATATCATCACCTGACATTTTATCGAAGTATCATCATATAAATTTAAAAAGTAACCTGATTAGATCAGATGCATAGAGAACATATATGATCAAAACAAAATATCTTGAATACACATATTGGAGAAACATTCAATTTTTTAATATGTACTTGAACATTCATACATATAGAGATTTAGGTATAGAAATTCTTATGTATTCGCATATATGAACGTATAAATATACATATATAAATACACATATACATATATATATATATATTTATATATATATATATATAATTAGAAAGAGTGGATGCTCTATGCAATTTTGAGTCTGTTGTAGACAGATATAATGTGCCAATTACAACGGCTACTATCATCAGAAGGTATTATATAACGATATAGGGAGATGCTCATGATGTTAAATATGCAACAATATTTATGATAAAAACTTTGCCTCGATAGATAAAAATAGATACATTACCTATAACAGCAAACAATATTGTCGTTGCGAGCAGATAAATGACAATGAAACTACATCTTTTCCGGGGAGTATTTTTGAACTTGAGCTTTATGAATTGTCTTTGAGCAGTAATATATACAGAATCATTCATGAATACTCATTCAAAAAAAAAAAAAAAGTTGAAACACTTGTTTAGGAGTAGATATATAGAGAGAAATGAAAGAAAATCACTGATGTTGATAAAGTGTCTCCATCTAATACTCAGAAATTATATCGTGCACTCTATACTTTGGGTCTTAAATGCATACAGCTGATATATGTTTAGTTTATACGGTATATTTGATCAAGATAGTTTCCTTGGTGATCAAGTATATCTCTTTGACATACGACGCATACATATTACAATTCAATTTGAAATATTTGACTTATAAATTTAATATGTATAAACCTGAATTTGATATAATCTGTACCTGTGTTGTTTAAACATTGAATGCCATGATTGTATCTAGCAACAAATATATTGTATGATTTCTATATTTCTTTCAGCGATATCATATAATAATAAATGAAGTGCTGGCCATACTGGATATACATGATTTATAAGCTGAAAAATCTCTCGTGTACGATCTGGCAATTCTAGATTGGAATGCCAATTTCTTTAAATTTGGCAAATGGACTTCCCTGTTTTTAAGCAAACGACTGGATATAAATATATTCATGATTATGATATAAGCTTAATGATAATTTGTGAATTGATGTATTTGAGATTTTCAATGCTGATGCATTGATTAATATAAATATAGAAATACTCAAATACATAGAGAAATCTGTTATTTGAATAGATGTATGAAAATTCCTATTATAAATTGCATTCAAAATAATTAATAGATCATAGTCAACGACAAAGAATAAAATAAAGCTTAAAGATATGTTACATCTAAATAAAGAATACTTCAATAACGGTAAGACGAAAGATCACAGAAGAGAAGCATTATAACATTTGATACATGAATATTCTTATATGCATTTTCATTATTTTGCAGTAAGAAAAATCAGACTATTGTGGATTTAAGAAATAGTATAATTGAGATAAAATATTTTGACGCTCCTCTGACTCGGCATTTAATTTTGAGCAATATTCTACAATACAAAATATACCGTGATAACGTATAAATTGATTTACATCTTTCATCACACAGAATTTATCTGCTACAGTCACCTGTGCAATGTGACAAATAATATATCAGTTTATATGCAATGTCATAGGCTATCAATATCCTAATAATATAGCTTTTGTATTTGTGAAATTGAATGTCTTATTCATATATACAGAATAATAAATACAAAAACTCTCCTGAATAATGAATATACAGCAACTCAGTATAGGTAAGATGAAATAATAACCCGTAAAGAGTATAGAAATTTTTATCACGATGTGATTCAATTACCTTTGACTACATCATCTAATTCCTTATATTGGATAGCTTTCATCTTTATCAGCCAATGTATATGCTGGTCTAATTGTTCGTTACCACAATCACTTAACTCTAGTATTAGTAAGTCAACCATTTGAACTATAAAGAGACCTGAACAACGGTAGTCAACATACTGTATTCTTCATTCTCTGTTCTATATTATGTAATTTGATGACATAACTATACATATTCTCAGAGTATCTTTTCCATATCTTACTCAGCGCGTCATTTCAAAGCATTCATAGAGTATGGCTATAGAAGAACTTACCGTCGTCACATCTCTCTAGATACTCCTGTTCATCCTCTTTTATATTCATCTGACAATAATGAATATATTCAAAGCTCATACACAAGTGTCTATCATATACTTGATACATTTACTATTACTAAATGCATCCTTGACAGTCAATTCCTATCCATATATCAAGCTAATCATCTGTACATCATAGAAACACTGTATCCATAGACATTGTATATCTATATGTCTTTATTTACATACACATATATATATTTTTTTTTCTTGTGATGTAGATGTTCTATTACTTCTTGTTTGATATCTTCAAGGTCAGGATGAGCTTTGCGAGCTCGTTGTTTCTCTATGACCTGATGAGGATCAATTAGATATAAGGGTCAGATCACTTTTGTATAATAATGCTGGTGAAGCTCCAATAATCTTTCAATTTTTTGACATTGCTTCTCAGTAAATTTATTGATGAGGCGAGCTATACAAGAAGAAATAAATTTGTATTCTCAGTTATTCACTTCAAAAAGTTTATTTAAAAAATAAATTGGTGCATAGCACTTTCATCTATACCGTTTAAAGCTTTATAATGAAGAAAACATTAAGTAGACTAATACACTGTGATATTACTTAATTGATTATTCATTGAATGGTTATTGCATTTTTGAATCAGAATATGATCTCACATTAAGTTTCTGCAATCTCCAGCACAACAATATGATTGAGACTATTGATTCAGCAGGAATACTGGCATAATTGGTCTACTAATTTATTCACTTTGTATTACTGTAAATATTCTGATATTTACTTATATGCCTTTATACGTAATTTCACATTTTTATTTTACCTTTAGATGTACCCGTACAATTCTTGAATAAAAAATATATTGCATTGACACAATGTTCTGAGAGAGACTAAATTACGATCAACACCTTTTGAAATTACCATCTTCTTCTCTTTCACGCAATGTATCTTTCTTAGCCTTAGACCCCTAAATAGCAGACATGAACTGTACAAAAGTACTAGTGTTATCAAATTCATAACAACGATCAAAATTGAATTGATATAAAACTTGTAAGATCTCAATATGTGGACTTATAGAATGGAGTCAATAAGTACACTTGTACTATAATATACAAGGTTGTGGACTTATTGTGAATTTGTTGAAATGATGCATAAATAAAATAGTAGAGAAGTAATGTCTGTATGTACAAAAGAAGCGAGTATTTCTTACATATTTCATTAATAAGCCAAAAATGGACTTGAGGCCTTGTCTGAGACAACGGTTTTATGAGTATATTGCTATGACAGCACAACGTCAACTATAATTATTTCTAATGATACTAACGCATAAGATATTATGCTTGTCTGTATTGACGTCCTTACTAACTCATATCAATGCTTATAGATCTATGCTCATTTATTCATTTGTATCCATATATATGTATATAAATCTTTATATATATATCTATGTATATATATATGTATATATAGGTATATATATATTTACATATTTATATATTTATCTAAATATACATGACTATATAATCATTAATATGCTTACCCTTCGACAAAGTTTTCGCAATTTCTTTTGCATTTATTTAATGCTGTCGTTAGTAGTTTTAAGCCAAGACAATAAGCATAACACCTTTTTTGCAGAAAGTTTATTATAATACTTATACCATGAGAATTGCCAAATTTGTGTCTGAACGATATATCACTTTGCAGAATCCAAGTCAAACAGTTCCCTATATTTTCGAGATATTCTTCTTCCTCTATGTTTTGAGGGTCATTTTTTTGGTATTTACTTATACAATGAACAAATCTTTCTACACCATGTAAATCGCCTCCTCCAATGATTTTCTATTTCAATATATATATCAGGATCATACGATCATATGGTGAAAAACTCATTTATGATAGACAAATTTACTTATGGACATGAGTGTTATTAAGTCTTACTATAGACTGATCCGACGACTGTAATATAATCATAAGTATTTCTGTGATATATAATTTATATGGTGTAACAGAGGGAATTTCTTGTAATTGCTCCAATAAACACTCTATGAATCTGCATAATACATAATGTACATCAATTTTTATCTACTTCAAGCCATGACTGTTTATAATTGGTATTATGCTTGATGAATCCAGCTCCAAATAATTCTCTAATACCTATAACGAACTATCGCTAGACTAAGAAAAGTCAACATAAAAGAAATCTGACAAATTTGTATTTTTATAGGCGTATATATGACACAAAAATCAATAATATCTTACTACATACCTGTAATACATTGTATGCTATTTGTTGATCTTCCGAATTTATATTTGGATTTATAGCAATTATGACTTCCATTAAAAATACGATAAGACCATTGTCAATCTGATCATATATATATATATACATACGAATATCGATGTGAAGTACACTAAATTAAGAATCTTTTTCGAATCTTATGATTCCGTTAGATGACAACAATTTGTTTATCTGGTGTAAGTTGAATCTGTGTCAATTCGGATTTAATAAAAAGTCTTAATTAAGCACTTTGATTCAGCTTTATAGTAGACACTCTGTGCTATATATTCTTACAGATATTTTTATATATTTTTCAGGGTCTTTAGTATCCACTAAGGTCTCGGGAGAAGTCATTTCCGAAAGTCTACTGACCACTGAGGAAACGATATCCAAGTTGGGGTGCTTTAGAAGAAAAATCAGTATAGGGAATGCATCTGAACTGAGAAATGCATCTAGCAATTGCTCCTCTGTGGCTATGACTTGAAGTTTCTGAAGATATTCATCTAAATCTACCTCGGATTTGATGAATCTGAGAAATTACATGTGAAAACCTAGCTTTGAACAGTCTGAATATCTTGCGGAATGAAGTGACTCATACAATTTGTTGTGAATATATGGAAAAATGACAATGAGCAATGCTTATGCAATCAACAATCGATCGCACTTGATCATGGCACTTGTTTACATTCTTATAAGCTCATGCATAACTTTTAATATCTAAATATAATTGCGTATATAGTGTCTGCTTTCGTATATACTTTATATATGCATGTATATATATATACTAGATTTTTGGTGTATAGACATGTTAAATATGGCTATTTCCTTATCTCTAGACAAAGTCAGATTCAACATGGAAATTAATCTGTACGAAAAACCAACGTGCATATAAACAATGACATGATTGCGCTGTATTTGATTGTAATTTACTTTTCAGGTTGGTCAGAAAATTTGAGTCGTTCTTCTTCATTTAGATTTTTACAGCTTATGAATTGAGAAATGAATTTATGGACTTTTTTCAAGGTTATAGTATTTGCCTCCTCTAGTATTCATGATAGATCAAGAAGATAGACGAAGACCCATTATTTCAGCAATTTACGAAGATGAAGATAAAACGATTTATGGCGTAAATACATCAACTCAGAGAACTCAACAGTATTTTTTATTATCACATGATTAATTTGCCAAAATATATTATCACCGCTATTCTTCGATACATTCATATTTCGTCATAGGCATTATAGAATCAAAACTCAATTATTTGGAAAAGACGTAAATAATGAGGTAAATTGATAATTGTGACACATATACTATGAATTGCATTATGTGATCATATTGTCGTCAATTTAAGAGATTATATAATATACACATCATTGAATCATACATATATATACTTATCAATTTATACATGCACTTGTTCGCATATCAATGCATATCCACGTACATATATACACACATGTATATTTATACATATATATAAAGATTGTCGGCAATGACCATGTACATTTATGTATATAACTAATTCTAATTATGTCCATAAAGCCATAGATAAGATTGAGGCATACCACATCCATATGAACCTAGAATCAAATATTAACTTACAAAATCTGCTGCTTCCAGTATTTCATCCACTTTTTCTTTTGACAATTCTTCAGGCAGTGAATGCAAATCAATTCCTTGAACTATCTTCATATTTATGGAATCTTGATCGTCATCAGATTTTGGTCTCTTCGCCGTTTCAAACATGTTGAAAACCTGCGTACGCTAATTTGTAATTACTTTCCATCTCATATATGTAATGCTATGCAACTTGAATCACTATTTGGAATGTACACATACAATATATATGTATATTTAAACATATAAATATATATATATATTAATACATTAACTTACCGAATTGATTCAAGCTACTTGACCAGCATTTGGATTGGAATGTATAACATACTTATGAACCTGATATATGAATAGATTTATATGAATCTATATACTATACTTGCTGAACTCCCATATATACATCAGCGCCAGAGATCTCGCATCTTAAAGAATAAAAAGGGATGAATGTAAATCAATTCATGTTTACATACTAGTAAATCCTCACTCACTTTCAAAAAAGGCTTATATGGTGAATATTTTAATTTTTTTTTAATACTTATATATACCGCTATTCTTCGACTGAAGGTGTACAGAATTCTTCATTCTAGTGCTTCATTTTATATGATTCAAAAAACTGTGCCCTATATGTGGAAATGGCTTGCAGAAGTAGCTGTGCAGGTGCTTTGTGATGCTGTGGATAGCTTGGCACATGTTAGAATACCCGTACATGCTTAGAAATATAAATAGGTAGATATCAGCTAACAAATTTCTATAAACATTCATATACGGTGTATTGCGTATCACTGCATTACTATATGAATGATCATATAAAAGTAGATAGCAAGAAGTGTAGGATACCAAGTTCGCAGAGTATATAACGTGAGATTCATGTGTATATAGAAACCTTCTTGATATATCCAAAATAATGCAAGCACGGATCAATGATATGAAAGGTCTCAAATAAATTTCATAGATTGTTTAGAACACAGATACTTCATTGAAAAAATTGAAAAGTTGTAGATCATACAAAACCATGGATGAATTGTGAAAGAAGATAAAAAAATAAGAATCGTCATTCACGTAGAAATCGGATATATATCAGGTGCAATTCTATAATAATCGCATTGTGAATCATCAAAAATAAAAGACTCAGATAAAATAGGCTTAGATGCAATAGTGCTCTTATTGATTGGGATTCGATTGAATGCATTATTGCCGCCGAACTGGTTATTATAATAATCAAATGCAACGTCGGGCTGATTTTTTAAATTGAAGGGCAAAGGTCTTTTGTATACTGGAGGGTAGTTATTGATCAATTCATTTGCACTTAATTTAGCAGCATTCAAAATTGGATTATATAACGGTGCGCGAGGATATGGCGTTTTGAATGCTGGGTTATTGGGTTCCAAACTGAATTTCTTCATTAAGGCGTGGAAACGTATATGTGTAATGAGCTTGCCCAAACCAAAGTGTTTAAATCGAGCTTGGACACTTCTGAAAAAAAAAATAGATTTGTCGAAATCCAAATAGCTTTGATTTACTGATAATCTATTAATCACTTTAATATTGATACATTTCAATATAACTAATTTATACACAAAGTACCGGATTAGTTGAACTAAACGGCATAAACTTTCAATCCTCCTTGACATTTTGATGAGATGTGTACGCTCAATTTCAATCCAACGATCCAATTGAGCTTGCGCAAGGATTCTAACATACAATTGTATATAAAAGGTTCTTTTCTCAAATTGATACCCTATGTTCAATTATTTACTTTAAGTACAATACATTCCAAGTAATCGAACTTTTCAAATCACTTTTACAATTACTGCCTTTACATTTAAGGTGAGATCACTGGAATGATTTACTTGAATATTTTTTGCAGCTTATGAATAGTAACAGTGACATGTAAGATATCATATACTTTCATTGGCTACAACAGATTACTTGTGAAAGGCTAAAGTGCATCTTTTCAAATACGCGTAATCAAATGCCTCTACCATACAAAGTACTGCAGATCTCCTTCGTAAGGTTTTTTTATACTGGAATAAAAAAAAAGTATTAGATATGATCAAATGAGCAAATATATGACTCTCTTATTTGATTTCAAATCATATCTTCTGGAAATACATATTTTTACACAAAATAATTGCAGTTGTAGAACAATAGCTCTGTTATACTGATAAATATTCATTTGTTTGTGTATCAATTTGTATGAATTTGAACTGACACTATATGTGACCTACATATTCTTCAATTGATAATGTATGGAAGCGTTTCCACTGCTTGAGTGCATCTGCTTTTATTCTTTTATCGCAATACATTGCGTTCAATATCTGTAAAGCTTGACCCTTGGAGAATGCACAAAAAATGAACTGAATAGCATCAGATTCCTTGACGCAAGTGCTTAAAACGTAAGCATATCGAACTTGATTTCTATTTGCCGCCTGAATACTTGATAGTAAAACTTGCTCTCTATCCCGAAATCTTTGTATAAACGCTTGCGACAATATATTTATATCTAAAAGATGTTGAACATTTTTGCTGTCTTTCTCATTGGCTAATATCTCGTTGATTTTTTTCTCTTGCTCATCTTTCAAAAGTTTAATTTTTTCATCTCCAGAAAACGTCAAATCTCGTATTTCTTTATTGAGCCTTTTTTTCATCTCATCTGCATCAGTCTGCAGAATATCATATTTTTCATCATATTCTTTGTGCAAGTCTTGCTTTATTTTCAGAATGTCGTTATAATACTCTTCTTTCAGGTGATTCAACTCTTTTACACCTTCTTTGTGCAAAGATCCTAATCTGTTCAGGTGATCAGTCAAATCGTTATGCTCTGGGATTTCTTCTAAAGGCTCATACTCCCTTTTTTTATTGAGCTTCACAGTTTCTGTTAATGAAATAATGTGTCAAAACCAAACTGCAGTAGAAAACTAAGTTAATGCAGTTTCTGCGACATCATGCCTTTCACAATAATATTTACGCTCCTTCCATGTGATCCTTAATAATTTTAATTCGCATATAAACGTAATCTTATCATTTCATTACAAATCAAACCATCTAACTTACTTTTGCCCTCTATATGACGAAATTTCCCTGAATTATCCTTAGATCCAATTATATCTATATGAGGTGCACTGTTTCTTTGTACAGAGAGTTTCTGTGGCGGATCATTTTTGATATATTTTAATACATTAGGGTTCAAAACTTTGTTAATTATTATCTTTTTATATAATTGTTTTGGAGGAATATCTTGAGGCTTTAGTATAACTTCTGATTGGGCTTTGGAGTGACGATGCTTGTGTGCATTTCTCGGTTGAAGTGGCTCAGAAAAACCATCACTACTGCTTGATGAGCTGGAAGACGAGCTGTCTGAGCGTCTTTTTTTGGTTTTCATGGGCATCTCTTGAATAGACACCCGCTTTTTTTTAGTTCCAGGCTGATTACTACTTTCCATCATGATAGACTCAGATGCAGCTTTTTCAATGCCTGCTTTAGCTAAGGCTCCATCACCAGCAGGGTTTGACGCGGTGCTACTCAATGACTTTCTCATCCAATCAGCGGTGCGACTCCACATAGACGGCTGACCTGTATTCTTCGACTGAGATATTTGAGCCGCCAGATTTTTTTCAAATGGCGACTTCCTGAGAGATTTGATGTTATGCTTTGCGTATGAATATACTATCATAAAATCATTCAAATCAATTACTTATAATCATTACATTAATTCAGGTGTTTGATTGTCAGTTGCAGCAGTTTGTGGTTTTGGGAGATGTTTCAAGCTGTTTCTTATCTGCTGTAATCGGTAACCCTCAATGAATTCGTCCGTTTCTGCATATTGGAAACGACAATTACTAAGCAGTATATTTGATCATATCATGCGAATTATAACCGGTTAATTGAACAAGCATCTCATATAAAGTAAACAGAACAAATCCAATGACAATGGAATGCTCATGCTGCTATTGAATTAACAAAATATGCGATAAACTTATCGAAAACCATAAAGTCTCACGAGTAGCAGCTACTGCTGGGTCCAGTCCTTTTGAAAGCGGTATGTCAACCTCTTTCAAAAGAGATTTCTCTTGCTCATATAAACTGTATCGAGGGACTGATCGAGCTTGCAATGGCGATGCTATCTTTGTTTTACTCTTCTCGATGACATCTCGCACTTTAGTTGGAGTTGCGTCTTTTTTTTTGATTATACTTGATATCACAGTGGGAGGAAGAGCTTCCTTTAAATCAGACACAGTTTTGATACTGCTGTTCTGTTTTCCAATCACTTCTCCGATGGATTGGTTCTTCTGGAGCAACAATGTGTTTTTTACTTTGTTTATAACAATTTTATGATACTGTTTTTTTGGCAGTGGAATATGTTCTCTTTTCAGAGGTGTATCTGAAGATGAAGATGATGATGAAGACACAGCCCTTGGGTCGGGTTTTAAATTAGATCTTATATATTTGGAATTCTTTCGTGGGATCGAACTTGTAGACCTTGAACTCACGCTGCTACTGCTAGAGCTTCTGGTGGTACCTTTTGACATTGTCATATCATATTTGTTGAAACTGATAGTTTTACCATAGGCTAATTTTCCTGCAATTTTATTTTTTGGTGGTTCATTTGTCTTTGGCTCTGCTATTTTATCGGTTTTGATAACTTCCTTAAACGCCTCTTTCGGTTTCGGTTTTGTTTTTGGTTCTGTAGATTTGCTTATTTGTTCTGCTGTTATTTTCTTCACGGTATCAGTTTTGATAAGTTGCTTGGTTGCTGTATTGTATTTCGCAGTCTGCCTTATAGGTATAGGTGCTTCTTTAATCATGGCTAAAACGATAGTTGGTCAAAAACTCAGTATATTTTGCACTATAAACATTCTCTGTATAGGAAATATGTAATTGCATTCACACGTTTGAATCCTAATTTGCTTAGTCTCTTAGGGTTGAACGCATAGAGACACATTCATAAGCAACAATACATCACAGTACTTGATCACATCATTATCAATCAGAGTATGTTCAGATATTTGAACCATGTTTTTGGAAGAGTATAAATAACATTTTACGGATACATACATTTTGATTCTATTGGATCAGAAGATGAAGTATCATCAGAATCGTATGACGAACTAGAAGATCTTCGGGCATATACTTTTTTCGCGGCAGCATAGAGATTTGAATTTGCTACAGTTTGATCTGATCCATCAGATTTCCTTGCGGCTTTCTTAAAACTGAACTTTTTCCCATCCTCCTTGGTCTTTGCTATATGCTATGAGTTAAGAAACATTGTATAATGTCAAAATTATATTAGAAACATATATATTATCAATTTTATCACGATGAATATGCATAATTTTGTGAAGAACAGATTCTGATCATTCATCCTCCATCAATACAGATAATTCAGCTTCATGATGAAGTGTAGAAGAGGATGAATATAAGCAGGTGATCGACATATGCATAAGTCCGAATATTATAGCTTTGCATGTGACATGAATCAAATACGTCATGAACACATCCAACATGAATTTAAAATATACCGGCTTCTTTGTAGCCAGAGCTTTTCCACCTAGCTTGACCATTCCCTTAGTTTTCATATCAGGCTTAAACAAATTTTTTGACGTAGCTTTTGATGATGCTATGGATGAGGATCTTGACGATGCATTGTCAGCCATAGCAGCTAATTTAGCAGGTCCTTTGAATACAGCTTTCACGGGAACACTCTTACTGTTATTTTGAGGTATGACTTTGCTTGAATAGGACCTTTGGTCAAACTAGCATCTGAGGTGTATCCAGATTTGACATTCATTCCTGGAAATGATCGATTATTGGGAGTTTTAACATCAAGATATTTTTTAGTAGTCAAGGGAGAGCCAGGTATTTGAGGAGGTATGTTTTTTGATTGAAACTTTTGAGGAAGAGGCGGAGGGCGTACAACTTTGTAATTTTCTACATTTTTATTGAAACTTTTACGATTTACCGGAGTTGGCGGGGGCGGCGGAAATGGTGGTTTGACTGACTTGGCGAATGCTTTAGTTCTCCCATATGCGTTTAAATCTAATTTGGGTATGGCAATATCTTCAGTAACAGCTTCTTTTTTTTTCTTTTTGAACAGTGGCATTTATGGGTTATATAAAACTGTACATCGAAAAATAGCTTTTTACCACAACTGGAGTATAATTATATAAAATTATGCGATTTGCATTGATTGATTGAGTATATTGACATACAAGAGAACTTTTCATATGCGCTAAATCAGTTCTATGTGTTGAAGTTTTTCTCTAAAAAACCTCAAGTTTTTCGCGCTCCAAGGATATCTTTAAATAATATACATTTAAGCAGTCATAATGATACACATATTATAAGCAAGCTCATATTGTGAAAACTTTTGATTTTAGAAGTGCGAATATATATGATATTGACCTAGAAACCATAAAAATAGAATATATGTATTTTATCAATCAATCGACAAAATGAAATTATTTTGGCATATACGTATTTTGTCTTCATTCATTTTGCGATAACTGGAAATATGAATGGCAATGAAGTCTCATATAGCATCTAATGTTACTTATACAAGTTGCTATATAATATATTTTTATCTTTTAGTCTTAGGGCTTAATCAAACAGTTTATCATCACACGGAGGATCACAATAATAATATCTTGAAAGATTTATTCGATGGAAAGTTATATGATTCTATTGTAATTGGTGGAGGTGCTGCAGGCTGTCCTTTGGCGTATACGTTGGCTGAAGCTGGACAGGAAGTTTTGTTGATTGAAAGAGGTGCCTCCAGAATACATTCCCCTGCTACGCATACAATTGAAGGAACCGGTATTATTTCTTTGCCATCATTACATATATAAATAGCAAATTCACTCATGCTTATTTTCTCTGTACTCCTTCTTTGACTCTATATCAATTGCTATCAGGTTATGTACTTCACGATGCTAAAGTAGCACAGTTGATATTGACAGATGATGGAATCAGATCACACACAGCTTCGGTTTTATCTGGAGGAACGGCTATCAATATGGGCATCATCATATCAGAAGTTGATGATTATCTTAAGTACTTGGAATCGTTTCCTAATGTAAAATATGACCGCAATCTTTTCAATGAAGTGAGTTTTGTAGTTGTAAGACATATACGCATATCCTTACATATTTGTCTTGAGATAGGTCTCAAAATACATGTAAATATTTGCTTACATGCTTTTTAAAATTTTATGTATACGCTTCCCTTAAGTGATATATAAAAGATGTGATTAGATTTGAAGCTTATTCTTCATAATCACATTTTAACTCAATTTCTCCGTAAGGCTTTGAGATGGTCTATATCCCGCTTTAGCTATCAAATGCCTCAAATGACTGCATATGGAGATGCACTCAGATCAGGTTTAGAGAAAGTTTTTGGTCCGACCTCAGGATACCAGACGACAATTCATGTTAATGCATCATGGCACGGTTACACGCTCTTCAATCCTGCAAGCCAATTTCAACGAATGGCTACAGATGTTTTATTATCTGATGACAAAAATTTAAAAAGTTTAAGTATTTTGCTCAATCATACCGTGGATAAAATCATAATCAATGATAAAAAGGCAAAATGTGTATTACTCCATAAAACAGATAAACAAGACATAGCTCCTCTTAAGCGGCAAAAGAAGAGTTCAATCAGTTTATTTAGTTATTTGCAGCAGTCTTTGATGAGCATTCTCAAATTAACCGAAGAAAGAGCGTACAATGCACAGCTGAAACCAGAAAATCAAATAAAGGTGTGCATAAAAGACGAAGGTAGAATAATTTCGTCGGCGGGAGCTATATTAACACCAATACTTATGGCCAAAAGCGGAATCGGTGCTAAAAGTGATATATTGAACACTAATAGTGAAATTGTGCAAGAACTACCTGAAATGGGTAAAAACTTGAAAGATAGAGCTTTATTTCCGTTTGGCTTGTTTTTTGATGAGAAATTCACGATTAATAACAATACTACGAAACCGTCTATCGTACAATCTGCTGCATTTTCATATGTGGGATCCCAGTGTGACAATTTGCATTTATTTGAATCAACCAACTGCACCGGTATCAATACAGAGGAAATATCTGGTGGCAGACTTGTTGAAGGAACCTTCCTATCTACAAGATTAGTTTTTCCTCCCATCTTACGCAATACACGTAGTATTGATTTGATTTTTCAGGTAGTCTTATTGAGCGACTGAGTCTTTTTGTAATAATCTGTAAATATATATATATATATATATATATATATATATATATATATATATATATATATATAAATATATATATATGATTACAAAATGCATTTCGGCATAAAATCAAATATATAAACATATTATATCCAGGTACTAAACGACTGTGCAAAAGATGTCAATCCTTTTAATTCTGTAATATTCAAGCCATTATGCCGCATAACAGCACCAATTTTGAAGTGTTTTCGACGAAGTGCATCGCATTTTTATTTTCAGCGATACCTCATAGTGAGGGTAAATTTCAAATCAACAAAGACGGCTCTGTTAGTATAACTGGTAATTATATGAAGGATGAGCGCGATATTGTAGATGCTGTCCGTGGCGTTCAGACATTGATAAACATTGTCAACTCAGCACCATATACAGATATATTTGAAAAAGCCTCTGTTGATAGTTGTCCGCTAACTGTATTGAACGGTTTATTAGACTTGACAAATAATTATTTGTTTCGCATGAGCACAAATAATAGGATGCTGCTTGGATTCAATACGACGCATGTCAACGATATCGCAAACGACATGAAGAAGGTAATTGATAGAACTTTCTAATGTATATATTGATGATGCGTTCTAAGAGTGTTTGTTTTTTGAGATTATTTTATATGACGAATTTTAACTCAGTTTTTTATTGACAAAAGTCGTGCTTCTTACTTACATATTGCTTTGTATTAGACCGAGTCATTTCTGATGGAACAAAAAGCTTTATTACTCAAGGAATTAGAAAAAGCAGACGAAGAAATTGATTCGATGAAAAGTAGTGAAAATCTTAATTTGAATTTCGTACTGAAGAAGGATACAAAAACTTGTCCCGCATCAAAAAAGCATATTTCAATATCACAACAATATGCTACCTATCCTCCTTATATTCCAGGTAAATGATAATTGGATATCATGTTGAAAGTAGACAAGAGAATTTCTGACTGTAGAGATTTTGTGCATAACTTTTCAAGCATTTTAAATCATCCTCTTCTTGCAGCGTATGATAATATAGAAGAATTAAGAAAATATGTGCAAACATGGTTGACCTCTATATGGCACTGGGTGGGATCAGCATCAATGGGAAAGGTAGTGGATGAGAACTTCAAAGTCTTGAATCTCACCAATTTGTACATCGTAGATGCATCAGTACTAAACCAAGTTACACGGATGAATCCCACAATTCATATCATTGCTTTAGGGCGCTATGCCGGTATGAAATTTTTAAGTACTAAAGTTCAAGCATAAATGACCTCAAGTTTTTTTTTTCTCTCCTTGGGGATTTTTTATATCAAAACAAACCTTCGTAGTGATTTAAGCTTGAACTTCACACTTCTTGGATCGTTTCCGCTTAAAGTCACCGTACATCTGTTGTCGAGATAATGACCGTGAACGACATAAATCTAAATTATGCCTTCTCCTTTTATCTTTTTTACTCTGTTCAAATCGCAATTGAGCTGTATAGGGGGATCTGGTCAAAGAGCGATTTGCATTGGATATGTCGAGCTCCTTTTCAACGTGTTTCTTCTTCTTAGATTTCTTTTTCTTCTTTGATGTATCTGCTTCTTCATTCAGTGACTCTATAATCTGACATCACAATATTCGATAGCCACAGCTCAAGATTAATGCATGTATACATCAGCAATATTCTACTAATCTTTGCAGTCACATTACTCATACCTCTTTTTTCTGTTCAGGAGTTAATTCTCCTTTGATGAGTAACAGCCTTTTTGGTTTTAACCCGCTATAAGCACAAGATCGAACATTCAGTCTGATTAACCTACCAAGCTTCTTTCATTATCTCGTCCTCAAACCTTTTTATAAACTCCAGCTCTTCCTTTACATTTTCACGTTTTTCTCTTTCATTATACCACCAGTCATTTTTTACAAATTTCCCAAATTTGCCTTTGTGTACCAACCTTGAAACTTTGACCTGTGATATACAGTAAGATAAATCCATATAGTATATAAAAATTTTGTGCACCATTTCAGTTAAAGTTACCTAGGTAGCATTCACGATCTCTCAACTCCTGTCCTCTAACAGATGACCATGTGAACTGGTCTAATCCACCGCGAGCTCCTTCACGACTGGGTCCTTCATAGAGATCTACCATTCCTTCTTTGATTTAGTCAAATTGCTGCTTCTATATAACGAATGACATCCAATCACTGATTCGCATAGCTACTTTTTCTAAAAATGCACAAGTTTTTGATATTTCTGAACTCTTCATTTCTTTTATAAGTTTTTTTTTTAATCAAAAATAGACGATAAATAATAATTGAAATTTTGCTTAGAATCAAGTCAGCCTCTCCAGATGACTTGAGACCTTGATTTTATTCTGATTATTAGCTGAGTAATGCCCTGTGCTACTTGTGAAAAGAAGTTGAGCAAATTAGCGACTCCAGATGTCAAAGAAGGTAAGTACCTCTTGACATGTATGCGGCAAGATGAAAATCAATTGTGTAGGTCATCACAAAAACGTTAATACTAATAAACTTTTGGAGAAAATATCAATGAAAGATAAGTAGGGATCAAAGTGCTCAAATAACTTTATTTTTAGATTGAATCCGGGTGGATCAAGATGTGCTAAGTGTAAGACACAACTTCATGTGAAAGGAAAATATTGTCCAATATGGTACAAATTTGGATTTCATCTACATCATGCTTTATTGCTGTGCTTTGAAAGCCGTAGATCATAATGTTATTTTGTGTATATTGCAATGAAAGCAAAGATTCAAGATTTCATAAATGTGACGAATATGGATTTCCTCTCAGCGCGCATCGCCAAGGGAAATGTTATATTTGTGGAAAACGGATATTCGATACTTCAAGCCATAATATGTCCATCATATAATTAAAAGTGCATCCATTCCATCTTCATGCTACCGGAATGCTTTGCGATACAAGCTGTCAGTCTTTTTACACATGTTCCCGTTGTTGATTCTCCGTACGTAACCTTCATTGAATAAATTACACACGGTTGCTGGAAATTTATAAGATTCTGAATCTGTGAAATATATGTTTTTTATTCGTTAAAGTTTGCAGAACCTTGACTATCCAAAATTTCAGATTGAAAGAAATTTCCCAAATTTTCTAAAACTTGTCTTATCATATCTAAAATAGTGCAAAGGATACTTCAATTAAATACTTTGCATTTCTTTTGACATCTCAAAATACCTTCAACTAAAGTTTGCATGAAGCCTTCTGAAATGTGCGGCAATCCGCTATCTGTATGTTCATCATTGCTATGTGATACTAAAATACCGTATAATTTCGTTGTCCGTACTCCTTCTTCTGTGGATTTACGATATGCAGCGTATAATCCCTGATCGAAATCGGTGTTTATTTTTTTTGGGGAGGCATCTCCAGTTATTAGAGGAATTAATACTGCAATGATAAGAATTTTCATCAGCGTACTCCCGCTTTATAATTTTAATTAATAATTTGTCTAAGTCGGTATTAGAGTAAGATTAGAGCATCTCGATCACGAAATCAGTTTAAAGAGCGCTGAATAATCTGTTGACGTCAACTTGAAAGAACGATATGTTATGACAAGCGGATTCCACTTTCTATCATGTATGAATAGCACGATATTTGACTACTTACTTTTCTGAGATGAAGGTGCTCCGACTTATCAGAAGAAGATAAGGTCATGACTAAAGTGTCCAGGCATGTCTGAGCAGAAGCATCAACATTATCAAAACCATAATTCATTGCTATAACAGTCAAATACTGTCAATGTCATATAAATCTGAAGATATGAGTATATTTTCTCATCAGATATCACTTAATAGGATGGCTTCATACTCAAGTTGTCAAATCAATTGAATATCAATCAGTTCCCAAATATTCAATAGCGTGTTGTCTCTTAAAACGAATGACGGTAGAAGTTGTTGAAAACATGTGAGAACATGAGCATTTTCAATAAACATAAGGTCAGACAGCGAGGACTTTACTGAAAACATATAATAAAACTAACGATATGCTCCATATAGTCATTGATCAATTCCATCGCATTATTTGGATTCGGGCAAGAAGCTTGTGGGCACTTAGCTGCTGATATTATAGATCTTCTTTGTGATTGAGTAGAGCACTCTTGACATCTGGATTTAGGGAACAATAAAACAATCAGAGTCTCAATCCGAGAATAAAAGATATCAATGATTCATATATAGAATGGAAAGAGCACTGTGATTCAGCATTGACTTAGAGTGATGAGCTTATGAGTGAGAAAGCACGTGTCTACACTAAAGATGTATGTGAGTTTAAGAAATACTCAGAAGTAAGACATTTATATCAAAAGCAACTTTGAATATAATATCAAGATGAGAGCACTTTTCTGCTTGCAACAATATGACTAAGCTTGAATGTGTCAAAAATTTGGGCTTTAGTATTCTAATTACTTAGCAGGATAAGTATATAGCGCGTGAATCCATTGGCTAATAAACGATCCAAGAAATTATTGAGAATGATCCATGAAAAAGAAAATGAACAATCGATACATTTCAACGTCTTCAGTAGATTGACAAAAGCATTGCATTTCTTGCAATTTGGACAGATTACTGTCTCAAGGCTCAATAAATTCTATAAGGGATACGATATAATTTGAACCATGATCTATATAGATTTAGAATCGTGTACAATGTACTATATTATCATAAAGATATACAGAATAATACAGAGAAGTAAAGATACAAAATGTACTTAAAACGAGGTTTGATGACTAAGGCAATTTAAATTTACATTGTTACCATCAAGTACAAATGAAAATTTTCACAAATGAAATATCACCGGTCGTAAAAACATATAAATTCAAAAAGAGTCCTTACTATTCTGTCAAGACTGTCAAACTGATCTGATTCGATATCAAATTGTGTTAGACTTCCGTCGTTTTCAAATGTATCAATTTTTTTTATGTTGCTGGACCTCGGCAAGCGCTATACCTGATATGACAGCATAACCAGCAATAGATTAGATTTCAGATAATAGGCTTTTATAAAATTATCGGCAATTTGATATTTGGTACAATATCATAAAATCATTGCGCACATTCAACCTATGACATCATAATTGATATCTTACCGAAACACTCAGATATACGCGAAATACTTAAACCTGATATGTGACAACATAGCCGCTCTATTGGAGGTATGAGCTGAGATTTGATATACCATTCGTAATCAATCTGATTTGTGAAATGCCAATCATAGAGATGAGTATTTTCATACAAATATATCATAGATTGGTCAAATCCCTTTAATTATCGCATATAGAGATCATGTCTTTTTCAAATATTTTCATCATTCTCACAATCATATACTATTCAATGTCTCAATATCTAAATCGCCTCTTTAAGACTCTACATAGTGAACAGTTGGTTATTTATACTTAATCATAGATTCGGGCTGGGTATTATGATACATATATTATCTAGTTTTAGTGGACTGGATTTGACCAAGATTGCAGTCATACGTAAGCAATCAAGTATTACCGTCATATTATTTTGAATCACTTCATCAATGTGATAAGCCCGAGCAGCTAGAGTCTTTTGAGGTACATTGCAAATTATATATTCGATCTCCATATTTGGAATAACTGGCCTACCGGTTTTTTGTAACCTTAAAGCAACCTGTAACAGTTGTGAAATCTTATTGGATACCAACTGCATCACTTCTTCCGTAGATACAAAGACTCCAACAAAAAGCTATGAATATACAGTATATTACTTGCACATGCGGCTGATTTTTGGCATCCGCATACTCATTTGGCATTTTCTTCAATCCTTTTGTTATGATAAATGACTCTTTCTTATACCTAAGAGTTAATTATGATTGTAATCGTCTCTCAAGATTTATGTGTTTTTTGCTTGAGTTATTGTTGCATATAATTTATTCGTATAGATTAATTCATATATTTATATATATATATATTTTATATATATATATATATCTAGGTGTGTAAAGGCAGACATATGTATATTCGAATTTACTATAAATTCGTTAAACGTAGTATTACTTATGATCGATTATATCTTTGTAAGCTTGTTGCAATAATTGTATCAATTCCTCTACTACATTATCCAAGGATAACGAAAAGTCGAATAAAACCGATAATATTTTATTTCCAATGATTTTTGTTAACTCACACCAGTCTCTCCTTACTATATCTAGCCCTTTTGTTTCTAGTTCAAATTTTTTATTTTTCCAATCAATGACCTAATAGTAACACTTTGTGACATTCAGATATATAGCAGCTTTACTTTAATGCAAGCATATTTTTTTTTTCGAAGTAAAAGGAGTCGGATAAATATACCGTCTAGCTCCAGTTCCAAATGACTTTTCGGCATATTAATTAGATTGATGATCCTATTTCCTAGCTGTACACAATTTATAAACTTTTCTTTTTACATCAAGTTCAATGCACTGGTTGACATTACATTCTGATATCAGTATTGACACTTGTTCACACATATATATATATATATATATATATATATACTATTATATATATATATTATATATATTTATATATGTAAGTATGGTCTTATAGATTGGAGGAACGGCTAGAGAGGTGAGCAGAATATATAACATATAGCTACTTGGTAGATATACATATAATCAATCATTGAACAATAATTTAAGTTGTATACATGTAATATAGGCTGATGTAATACATTAATTCAAGAAACTGTTTGTTTCTGCATATGCAGTTTCTGGATACGAAACATAGCCCGAAGATTTATAAGTCGAAAGTTGCTATGTGAAAATATATAATTTACATCTAAAGCTTTCTTATAGTTAACTCCATCTGCATCATCGGTCAGCCCGGTATTCACCATGAGCGAATCGGTATCACCATATATGATATCCAGCTTCAGTTCCGTCTCGACAATTGTCTTAGCATGCTGTGATACAGGCAATGATATTAATGTTGTTATTTGCTATACGCTTTATCAATGCTACCGAGTAAGAAGGATGACATAGCACATATCCTACTATGAACTAAATATTTACCACAGCTAATGTGATAAGAATACTGTTTTAATATCAACTTATTACACTACCCTTTATATACGCTCAAATATATATACGGCGGATTAGATGGGTCATATATTCACCAATATCTATCTTTGAGACAAGATTTATGAAGTGTTTATCCATTAATTAGTAAATATTGTCAATAGTCAACAATCATGTCTTTCATAAATAAAAAAGACGAAGCAGATAAAGCTCTTAAACATAACTACCTAAAATAGATTTATATCATTTTGTATTACTCATAAATAATGTTGCGTTAACAATGTAATTCTTTACCATCAAATTATCCCGACCCAATCTAGTTATCATGGCAGCTAAAGGCTTCGCATAAAATCTGGAATGAGAAAAGCCCAAGCATCCATATATGGAATTGGCAGTAAGTTTCAACGCAAGCTGCTGTACTTCTAAGATCTTTTTCATCTCGGGGTCTTTATGACTTTTTAATAAAGATTTTATTTGCCGTCTTCTCTATAATACATATCATCTTTGAATATAAGCTTGTAAACAACTTTGAATCATACGACAAAAGAAACTTATCACGTCTATTAACTTAGAACATTATGCTGCAGTGTACACGGATCTTGATATATTCAGATATTTATTAGCATTCTAGCTAGTACATGTACAATATAAGAATAAGCTATGTAGTTTTGTTGTGACGAGATACACATGATTAAAGATAAACGAAGAATTACAAGAAACAAGAGCTAAATGTGTACGTTATTTTATTATGTACATTGCTGTATATATATATATATATTATATCGGAATATTTGATCAGATTTCAATCTGCTGAATATATTTAATTCAACTGCAAGTAAGCTAATGATAAATGTTTCTAACGTCTATAATACATCATACATGAGCAGATGCTCAAATTATTAATTTGTATGCAACAACTCAGCTAATCTGACATTTGCATCACCTGAATTAAGCTATTCAGTACATCCGGCAATATACCTGGTACTCCAGCCGTAATTTCAACAGATTCATCGTTTTTGATTGTAGCAGTGGTAAAACAAATATTATATTCCTTATATTGAAGGCTATCAAATATATTTATAATTATTTACTTGTATTATAGAAGGGTATAAAGAGTTGAAATCAACAAGAAGTATATATCGATCATATAGCCCACATCTAGGCTCCAGAACCAGTCCCCCCAGAATATGATGTTTTAGTCTGTAAGTTATATGTGATTTGTTGATATACTTTTTTTCACCAGATACTGATATAATACTTTAAATCTATTATATACTTGTTTTTTGACCTTCAATCACATATATATATATATATCTCTATACATATATAAACATATATCTACATATATATATACATATATATACATATAATATACCTGAACATGAATTCGACACATACACGGTATATAGATTCACTAAAAAATGGAGAAAGCAAGAGTATAAAGTTGAAATAGAGCTTGATATAAAACATATCAGATATCGGTAAGAGTAGAGTGTAGACTGACTTCAACTAAAAGTAATTTTAAGTTGTAACTTACTTTTTTGGGATAAGAATCTGAGCCATCATCAGCTTCGTCCTCAGAAATATCCTGATCTCGATCAGCTGGATTTTTGAATGTATTTTTTTCAGGGTATAAAATCTTGTTGGCATGGAATCCATGCAATAAAAAAAATTCATTTCTTTCTGCTCGATAATTCAAAAGTGTACGACTCCATAGATGGCCAGTGATACATGCTAATTCTTTTGTCAAGTTTAATATCTACAGTATAACATAAATCATCGTATATATACATATCTTTAAATATAAATATAAATATATATATATATATATTATATATATAAATATATATATATATATGAAAACATATATTTATATCCATATATCAATATATATGCATATATATACATATAAATTAGTATAGATGTGCATAAATATCTAAGCATATATATTTATAGTTATATATATATATACATATAAATAAATATATATATATTATATATATGAAAATGTATATATAATATATATATATATTCATCTATGTTGAATTGAAAACTTCATTACAGTTTATATTTTTTTATAAGTTAAACAACCAATGACTGCAAAAATATTATTTAAATACACAGGCTGTATGTCGCTTATACACTGTGTGATCATGATACTTGATACATTTACATACTATGGAGAATCACTGTATCATATATAGTCATATAGACATGAGATGATATCAACAAACTTTGTACAGTATGTATTCATCAGACAAGTGAATGGCTACTCATTTAAACAAATCCTCACATTGAGCGTGCACAATAATTTATATGTCAGTATAGAAGCCTGTAAAAATATCAAGATATTCGTCTTCAAAGCTATCCCATCTTCGTATAAAGATATGAGTTCATCTGATGTCATCAACCCTGGAAATTCTTCATCAGGATGGTATGTGTTCAACAATGACTTCAAATCGTATGTACCCTATAACAGACAGTCACATGTGATCTGAAAGACGAACTTCGTTTTATGAAATGATAATAACCATCAACAGGAAGTATTGACATAGCATTGAATGTTCTGTATCAACATTATTCAATTTATATTTAGATCTTGATATAAATTAACAACACTACCATTTTCTTCTGAATAAAATTGCTTCCACATAAATAAAACATAAAAGCATAAATATATATATATATATATATATATATATATATATATATATATATATATATATATATATACATATATATATGTATATAATATATATATATATGACATGTGTATATGTTTATGGACGCAAAGATATTGACAGGTGCTTATACATCTATAGCTGTATATGCAGACATATAGAATTGCTGAGTCATGTATTCATGTTACCCTTGACCGCAGCAGATCTCTAGATTGTGACATCGTATCACAGAGCAAACGTCCAATTGTACTATCAAGTAGCATTCGATTATTTCTAGTATTCTTGATAGAATCAACTTTATTATATTTGGTATAAGGAATTAAAATCAGTCTTGATAATTGAGATGCAAATTTTTTAGACAATTTATTTGCTAATATAGGCAAGTCAGGATACAGTAGATGATGTCCTAGTAATACATCAGGGTCAATATCCTGAAAGCGGTATGTATAAAGTCATATTTTGACAGTCTCATGTTGGTAGACTGCAAAGCTATAAATTTGAGTCTTTTTGAATTACGTTCATGTAAGATATGACTTACAGTGAAGTATGAGTGAAAACTTTGCAATAAAATATCTTCGTCTTCATATACTTGGATCTTTTCTATTGTTCTTGCTTCATTCCACTTTGGTATGATTTGGTGATTCAACTTAGCAACACCAATGAACACTTTATCATCTTTACTATTTTTAGAGTCCTCAGACCACAAAAAGCTTTTTGCCGTTATGGCCATTATCTATAATCAACAAATGTGTTTGTTCCTTATATTCAACTCAACCATTGAAACTTCTATATATACAATTGGGAAATTATCAATTTGCTGATACTACAAAATGTGATAAGATTGTAATATGAGCAAATTTAGATTTGATATATAACACGCAAATTAAGAGCTGGAGTCTAGACACTCTATTAAGGCTTCAACCTCAATCCTTATGCTCATGAGAAAATATAAAGTGTATACATACATAGGAATATATTGTATATTGTATATATACGCAATAGCACATATGTATAAGCATATATTTTTAATAAATACATATTTCAAAGAATGTAAGAGATTTTGATATCTACTATCACAATTGTATGAATATATATATACATGCATATCTATATATATATATATATGTTAATATAAATATAGATCCGTAGATATATACATATGAATAAATACATATATATTTGAATGTGATTACCTCTTGATTATCTGTTTCGGAGTTTGTGATGATTGCGACATTTAACGACAAACAAATTATAGGGGGCAGGACAATTTTCGTATCTGAGATTAATAGAAATGCATATGTTTTTTATGGCATAGATAACTATTGCCACATTAGTAGAAGCACTCGCTCTGGTCATTACGAGTTAAGTCATTATGTCATATCTTTCATATAATGCTTGGGTTAAAATGACAATAACTTTGATTTGAAAAGCATAATGACTGGATTGATATATAGCATGATCTTTAGTATTGCGCACATCGATATATACAAGCCCATTGTGTAAGAGAAGACTTTGGCAAATCACCTTTTAGTACATAGATCTCCTTAATGGAATCCACCAAGTACTCCCGTTTGCAATTCGATATATATTTATCCTTCTCTATAGATCGGGAGTTTTTAATTTTCAGCCATGAAGGCCCTTTGATTTGTCTTTTGACCTAAGGATGGCCGAAGGAATATAGTTGCTGATGTACTCATACGATTACTTACGATAAAGTACTCCGAGATAGGATTGTTCAAATGGTATACTGCTTTATATGTCTTCCCATCTGTTGGTAGTCTAAAATTTGTTGGCAACTGTACTACGACCTGTGAAAGATGCAAATATAGTTGAAATTTTTTAACGGTACAAGATCAGCACTTTGAGACCAAGATTTTGTATAGTAAAGACGACACATAGCAAAGTATCAAAGTTGCATGATTGTTACAGTTACTTGTATCACCTTAATGAATAATAAACCAGGTTGTGCTGTTTTCAACTGAACTCCCTGTGGTGTATAGATGATAGTTCTCAAAACAGGGCGGAACGCAAAAGTATGAATATTGTTCCTTGTAAATATAATGTGCAATTCCTGGATAACTTCTTGAATTATATTGTAGATTGATGCCTGAGAAATACGTGAATGGCATATTCAACATCACATGGAGTCAGATGGATTTCATGGTCATTTAGAACCACTCGATAATATCAGCTGATATTTCTCTTTTCTAAGTAACATGCATGGGGACTTTTACTGTCCTACTCATCGTCTTGTTCATATATTAGATACTCGTATGTTTAAAGGGATATGTCTAAACATCTTATCATACTATAATATGCAAATCTCTCTAATTGTTCAAAAAATCTTTCATTTTTAGATATGTATATAGCGGAATACAGCATATAAGGTAAGATATATGATATCAAACAGTGATTTTTATCTAATCTAATGCATTATATCTTAATTTACTGCGGTCGAGACAACAATATAAATTTCAAAAGCATTCTGCACAGAGTTGAAACAAAAAAGAAACTATAGTAGATATGAGTGAGTATATAATCGTAGTATCGCCATAAAGAAAGACAAACAGAATAACTTACGTTAGATTCGTCGGCTATATTATCCTTAGTGAGCGGTATACTGGGCTGAGCCAATGGTTGTATAAAAAATTCTCGCTTTATATTAGATATGCGTACGCAGGTGGAAACATATTCAGTATCGGCTATTTTGGTCTGAACGACGCATCATAAAATTATCTATTGAGAATAAGAATATTCAACTCATCAAACCTTCAGATGAAGAAAAAACAAGTAATACCAGCTGAAGATGCAATGGCTTAGCCTTACCTTTCCAAAGAGAAGTAGCGAGTTCGTTACTGGCAATTCGTGCAAAGTTGAAAAATAAAAATTCATATCATCTGGATCATTAGGTATTGCACTTTCAATTTTTTTTGGTCTGTGGTCTATCTCTGTGATATCTACAAAACGAAATCGTTTGAGTCAATCGAATGGATATATCAAGATTTTTTCATTCATATAATATGTGTATTTATACATACATATTTTTCAGTATATACCAATGTATGCATATATATATGTATTTATATGTGTGTATAAGTTCATATGAATACATATATATATATATATATTTATATATATATAGTCTAACATATGTGTATTATGAGATATACATAGACAATACATGTCATGACAAATTCCATAAAAACCGGATATAATGGAAGCATATGGTTGTACTGTCATGACATCAATTTATACTTAAATGTTTCTTATATAATTAATGACCTGGAATACTACGACTTGCGTTGTTTAAGTCGTTCAACATAGTAGAATGATCATTATTCAAATCACAGCTTGTATTTGAAGGCAGTGATTCTATATCTATAACCTATGAATCAAGTCAGTTGTTTAGCATGATTTTTATACTTTTGGTGGTACTGCTTTTTTGGGGAGTTCTATCAATGGTTTCATATCATCATCACTGTCAGCGTCAAAATTTAATTCTTTAATGGCATCGAGTTCAGCATTGATAGAACACTAATTAAAAAAAAGTATATGATCTGACCAATAAAAAAGTTTGACTATAGTATAGCCATCAAACGGTGTAATGCATACATATAACGGAACGCAGTTGCT
>CAXBTC010000013.1:0-32637 GCA_963978555.1 Galerucella nymphaeae | reverse complement strand
AGATAATAGCGTTCAATCTAGGTTATATCCATCTAAAAGAATTTGTTATAAATCTGTTATCAAACAGAAATACATCTATACATCCCAATCTGACACTAGATATTCTCACACTGTGCAGTATCTTGAACATAATCGTAATTTTAGATCTAGTCATGAATTATAAGCCACTGATCCGGAATTTCCATCATCTACAATATCTATTTGATCATTATGATCGTCATGAGGGTCAAAATATATATGATAGTCAAATGAAGACTGAAAATAGCATAAACCAAGACTTAGCGCCTTGTTTATTTTTGCCCATATATCAGATGATCTGTAGAATGATGATACCTTATGACAATGCACAGGATCGTATGCGAGAAAGTACATGACTAGATTAAGTAGATCTTTCTCTACAACTCCCTCACTATGAATTTTATAGGTATTTGATTGCTATAGATTAGCTAATTTGAATTTTACTCTTCAAGAGTTGCAAAAAATTTTTCTTATATTGCAAATTTGAAATCTACATTACAATTAATTTGGAAACCAATCATTTCATTTTACTCGACATGAGAATAAAAAGTCTCATGATTCTGCCATAGTGTATTCTGATTTTGTATAATGGAGTTGACATACATAGAATATCAATAAAAAGCAAATTTATTTTTTAGTTAATTCAAACACGACATTTCTAAAGAATGTGTATTATAGTTTAAATTGACCTCATTGATGCGCATAGACACAATTTGATACACGGGAGCTCATAAATTATTAAATTAGAACTATTAATGTTTCTGAATAAATTAAGTACAACATCTAAGTTATTTATATATACACGACTGAAAGAACAAAAAAAAAGTGGCTCTGCGACTATCTTTTTTTTGTATATCTTAAAGTAGCATCTCCCTTGTGTCCATGATGCTCTATAAAGTCAAGAAAGTGAAATGTATAGATAGCTGGCAAAATACATGTCAAGAACATAGATTAGCTGTAGAGTGTTAAAGTTCAAGAATTTACTGCAAGTTTGATACCATCTAACTGAAATAGAATGAAATGACCTGCTTATCGCTATATAAGTCAATATGGTACATCCAATTGATTCTAGTCAGTTCAAATGCTGGTTATTTGATAGTAAATCGATAAAAGAAAAGAAAAGTAGTGTATATAAAGAAGCTGTGGACAATTTGACAAAATCACTGATTGAACAGAACCAAAATCATCTTCAACTCCATCTGAAGCAGAGGCATCCCATTTAGTATCATACTTTGTCGAACAATTAATATTCGTGTCAACTGAGAAAAAGTTTGAATACCGAGTCACAGTGTGTGCAGCATGTTTTCTAATAAGGTTTTATTTCCAAAAGAGCATTTTGGAGTACGATCCACGGCGTATACTGCTGACCTGTATTTTATTGGCTTATAAGATAGAAGAATCAAGCAATGTGACTTTACAGCATTTCTGCGAAGAACTAGTGCCAACGAAAGCCAAATTTGCAGAGATACTGGATAGCGAGTTAGTTGTGCTGGATACATTAAAGTTTCATTTAGTAATTCACAATTCGAGAGGCCCTATACAATTTCTTGTTACTGAATATTATAACGAGAAACAGAGTTTGTATGAAGACCCTATAAAGCTAAACGAATTACTGCTCAGTATCACGAAAGATGCAGAATTGATTTCTATGCAGGCCTTAGCTACTCCAGAGGATATTCATTTAAAATACACACCTGCTCAGATCGGTTTTGCTGCATTTGCCCATGTCTCATACAATAAGTTGCTGGAATTAGATGATTTTTTGGAAAGGATGTATGCGTATCTAAATATACGGTTTAGAGAACAAATGACCCTGCTAGATCGAAAGATTGCTATCAACACTGTCGAGCAAGATCAACCCTTTAAGACCTCAAAACGCTTAAAGAATTCTGTGTACGACATCAAAATCGTCATCAATGACATCAAAGTCATATTCACAGAAATGGTCTCCAAGCAAGATAAACAGTCCAAAGATCAAGAAGCTAGAGAGGCATTGAAAGCCATGAAAAAAATCGATAGAGTTCAGAAGTGCATTAGCAGAAATAATAAAAGATTGAAGTCTATATGATATAGAATTACTATTTAAAATTTGTTACAAGAAACACACACTTACAAAATTTATAAAAATTCACTTAAGCCAAATTTGAAACAATTCTTTACATTGCTTTAATATATCGCTTAAACTCTCAGAGTCTGTGCACAATTCTATACTGTAACTTGATACTTGTTGTGTTTGATATGTATCTGTTAATTTGCGTTTCTTTGGGGTTGAATTGCTTATTAATCCTGCGAACATCTTTGATATATTGCTTATTTTCTACTTACTAATAAGACCCATTACTTGAAGATTACTTAAAGCCTCCACCAAGTTCTGTGACTTTCATATTCTATTGGTAATTTGTATTCAGTACAAAGTGATACATATCTAGCCTGTAAAATCATAAAGTCAAAAGGCCTTCATTCATAATATCTATTTTATTTAATCACATGATTCCCGAGAAAAATTTCATTTTGCGTATATAACTTACTTGAATTTTGTCCATAGATACTAGTGGTACTGATTCTGCTTGTACCACGGTACATATCGAACAGGTTAATACTTGTTGATGTAGTGGTAAACTTTTCATAAGTTGTAAACATTTACTCTTGGAGACAGTATCCAGCTTATCATTCATTAAAGATACGATTTGTTTTATACTCAACTGAGATTTATCTAATTTTGGTGTTTTATCAGGCGTAGATTCACTTGAATCGTCATCTTCTATACAAGTGTAATGAGATTGCAATAATGAAGGGTAACGATTATTTTTTTTTTTCTTCTCTTCATACTTTATTGTCAATAATTGTTGATGTAATAGATGACGGCAAGTTTGTAGCAATAAACGACAATCTCCATTCATATTGGCCAATTTCTTCAGGGCAAATGTTTTAGCCGTTGCCTCAAAAGGATCATAAGTACTCACATAATCTGCGGTATCAATAGATTTTTGATCAATAAAATAATTTTTTGCCAATTCCAGTCGTTTATCAAGGATGTCCCTCAATTCATCTTCTGTATAAGGTTTGAATAATATATTTAATCTGGCCTGAGTACTCGCTGAGTAATTCATTACATTTGATATACAGACGATCACCAATTTGAGCTGTACTGCTTTCTTTTTGATAAAATGTAAGATTTGATCCATGCTTGTCATTTTTCTACTTTTTGGCGTGCGGTCAATATTCTTTAATTGATCTTCTTCATCTATTACGATGACTCTGAATATTCACAGTTTCAGATGATCAATAAAATATCAGACTCTTGTATGAATAATTTTAAAGAAATCAATCTGTTCAAACATCCTGTGATCAAACCAAGAAATCATCAACAGTATGAATGATTTGAAAAGACTGTGGAATTCAAATCACATTTTCTCAATATGCAATTTATTTTTACTCATTCCCAAGCTTAAAAAAATGTTTCCATCTCTGTATCATGAAGCACTAACCTTTTTGTTTTGATTGACTTCCGATGTTGTAACAAAGCATTCAGGGCATCGCTAAGTCCAGCAGCTTTATGAATCTGATGGGGATTGATGTGTATGTAGCAGTAAATATAGCAATGAATGACAACGACACATAAAGGATGCATATCATAGACTTGACTGATAAGACTTTCCATGTAATTAAGTATTGATCATTCTAATATGCTTACTTTGCTTATTTGTGTTTCTACTGCCGGGTCATCTGATATTGCATTCACCAGTCTGTTCAAGAGATCGCAAGCAGATGTAATCATTGCACCATTCAAAACACACGATGATAGGTTCCATCCTGGGTCTAATGTATCTACAAATGTAATGATCGACTCATTGACTAACTTATACCTTTGAAAGCTGCTTTTTCCTCATTCAAAATTTGTAAAGCTTTGTTCATTGTGTAACTTTTACCGCTGCCAGGTTGCCCATGCAAATAAACCAGATGACTTAATCGTTTATTTTTATCCGAAATAACACTATTCAAAACAATCATAGAGTATACAGCAACATTACCTTTTTATATGATTTAATAATCTCTCAAGCTCTTTTTCGCGACAAACAAATGCAGCGTCAGGTGGATTAGAGTCAAGCACATATAACATTTGATTGAGCATATCATACTGGACACTTTTTGGCGACGTATCCACAGTAGGGGGAGTCCTTGATCGTAATTTACTACCGACACCCGCAGGAGTTGGCATTTATTATAAAATTTCAAATAAAATTAATTAAAGCATCACTAAACCGACTGATACAGTTCATACTAGGCAATCTGAACAAGCCATTTTATTAAGTGTCAACTAATAAGGACGGCGGGATTAAATGTTGCAAATGAATATAGTTTTTGATATATTAGGTCTTGTAGCAACCAATTATATCAGCAAATTATAATATTTCTTGCTTATATTCAAATCAATTCATAATAATCCATGACTCGACTAAATTAAACATTTGATTCGGATCGGATAAGACTTGAAAGCATCAACCATCATATTATCCAACTCGTGATATCATTTATTAAAATTTTTGGGAATATTACATTAATATTATTAGAAAATTTTATATACATTGAAAAATATAATTCTAGAAGAATTGCTTTTTCTGTCCGAAAAAAGATGTCATCTATACTACTGAAGTATCACTCCCACAAGCAATATACTGTGACAATCTCTAAATATGGATGATCAAATTTATTGAGAAAAATTATGCCAGACAACAGTTTTGTATTTTAGATATAAAAGCGATGTCAGCATTTGAACTATTTCTATATAAGCAAGCGAAGTTGTTGATATTTGTAGCGAGTTATCAACATTCTATAAGAATCGTGTAAATATTGGTATTGAAACGACCCATTTGAAGGTCTTCCATGTAGTTTGTAAATTTGTGTACAACTCAGAGTGCATTGGACCTGATCTGTGAAAATAGGAATATTATGCTATTTGGTCTAGATCAGCATGATAAAGGTAATAAAAAGTAAAATATCCACATAACCCAGTAGTATGCTATTTGTTACTATGAATGCTGCTCTACTCAGACTATTCTGAAACGGATAGTTCCGACGAAGAAGGTAGTATAGAGGTGAAACTAGAGGAACAGGAGCTTGTTGATCCACAGTTGAAAGATGCCGATATACCTACAGAAACATCTCAATTGCCACCCGTCGAATTAGCTTTTTCGACAGCGAAAGTACAATTTGTCAAGGAAAAAAAGACACCAGCACCATCTGAGCAAATAGTTAGTGATACGGTGAGTCCTTCGCAGCAAAGTACGTACGCCCTTCCTGCTGCTGGTTCATACCATGTAGCTCTGACATTCGTTGATGTAAGTCTTTACTTCATCGAGTGTTATTTAAACCAAAGGTCATCAAATCAAAAAAGAAGTCTGATGAAGAAAAAAACCGCCACCAAGAGAAAGTTCAAAAGGCATTAGAGAAAGAGGTGTCAGCATTTAAAAAACGAGGTCTTAATATAAAAGAGAAGGAAAAACTCAAAAGGAAAAAAGGCCAAAGCACCAGAGAATCATGGAAGCCAGAAACCTTCATGAAATTAAGACAGCAATTCGACTAATTCTTAGTGTGCACATACATCATTATATTGGAATACAATTTCTTCTATCATATGAAAATAAAGTAGAGATTCTTGTATATTTCTATTCTGATTGTTTACATGAAATTTATTGAGTTGTGTTTATATACTGTATACCAATTAGATATTGATTGTAATATGATGCAGAAGTCTACTTGGCCTTACTTTTGTAAAGTCATTCTATCATTTGATTCAATACTCGCAGTATGTGATATAGTACTGCTGTACGGTTTAAGACAAATAGGATCAAATATGATATATAATCAGCACGAAAAATTAAATGCAAAATGGGTATCATTCAACTAACGGTAAGAGTGATCAACTCTTGATTAATTGTTGTATTTCTAATCTATATGTCAATATCATATTCGTGAAATACTGTTGGAATCTTGTTTTCAAATCAGCGTTTTTGGACTGTTGCTCGGCCACGGTCCACTGATTGTCGGCCTATACAAATTCTTTGTGCAAACTAGTGCCATTACTCACTTTTTTTTCTTCCAAAAATAATTCGAGCATGGGCTGAGTGACTTTGGCCAAAAGATAGCTTTTTGATGTTACTTCATCAGAACTGACTCTGCTTTTTTCCTGTCATAAATATATACTAAAAAAGTGTATGTCAATAATCGAACGTACCAACATGTATAGATTGTTTATATGCTGAATCGCATTACTCATGGTTTCAGGCTCGCTAGACAAGAAACTCAAGCTATAATAGACGATTTCGCGAAGGAGATCCATTTCCTGATCACCACAGAGCTCAAATCATTAATACAGGCTCAATTACTTGAGAAAGGATGTTAGATGCCATAATAGCCTGCATCAATGACTCTATCAGAATCTGAAAGATAATTAAACCCAAATCTCTATATACCTGATTGGCAGCCTCTAAGAAAAGCTTATAGATATTTTTTGAAGGCTCAGGATTTCGCATATGAAGTTCTGAATAATCAATCATATAAAACACAGGCAGAAACTAATAATGACATTTTGCCTTTGATTAACTATCATCTATATAAAACAATTAAATGTGTTATATATATTTAATTATGTAGTATATACTTTTGATATCGCTACTACTAGCAGCATAAACGTCTAACGCGAGTAATCTGCAAGGATGATGCATTGATACAGGATTCAAAGATAAGATTTTCAACATCTGCAATGAAACTATGCTCTATAATGTTCTTATGTCTTATAAATATCATGTATACTTTGTAATGTCAGTATTATGCGACATTTAATACAAATTACAAGTTGAAGAATACCAAGACTTTGTTATCAAATCAATTCTTTGATACGCGACATCATATACTTAGAGAGCAATGGTATATGTCTAATTATGTTACTAGAAAAGAAATTACTTTTATACCAAATGAAGGTATGGATGGATCTTGGTACAAAGAATTTCTCAATCGTTACTCATTGTATATGAATTATAATAAATACATTTTTCATGAACAATTGTCTTGATTACCATGTTACAGGTTATTCTCGCAAAGTCTTCCGTCATATAATTCAAGGCTGTTGCAGAAAACTGCTCATAAAGAATAAGCAGCAGCACATTGAACGCTTTTATGGACGAGTCCGAAGATACTTTGAAAGATGTTGCTTCGAAGAGAGTATAAATAGCTATTGTAGACTCAAAGGCAACTTTATGTATCAAAAAGGCCTCATCTACGCCCGAATCCATAGTAGTGTGAATTGTCAGAAGAAATTGCAGGATGCTGATAATGAGACATAATATTTATATATAATGTTCACCCTGCTGGTCATGCTACATATGTGTAAAGGTATTTTTCAGTGAGCTTCATAGAGTATATTTATCAATACAACTAATATCCTGTAAATTCAAATATGAAGAACAACTAAAAGTCAAGTTGAAAACTTATTCACCTCAAGCTGATGTTTGCACAATCCATATAAATCATGAATTACTGCATATAACATATCATAGCACATATTTTAGTGATTACGAGCATATTGTCTTGATATTGGTGTCTGAAACTTCTATCAACTGATCTGTGCGTTGCTGTGAGCGGTACAACTGGATCATACAAGTTATAGTAGCTTGTATAGCCTGTGTCGTGATAGTGAATATTTTTTTGGAGTAATCTGGGCTTAAGCTTTTGACAAAGATCTTCAACGCAGCACGGATGAACTTTAAAATTGCTCTTGAAACCATTAAATTGTCTTTGAAGACATGAAGTGTGACTAAAATGCATTTATCGAAAAAGTCCGTCAATATATTGAATAGAATCTCGGGTTTTTGAATCCCTTTGACTATCCCTGACCATGTACTCCAATGTAAAATCACTTTTTCAGCACATTGCTCTTTACTATAAGCTTCCAGCACTGCAGGAGTGCGAAACTCAGAGAAACTTTGACTTGCCGATATTATAAAGTCTGTAATGAAAAAGTATTTTATACGAGAACTCTTTCATATACTAATTTCAGAGTCTGAATACAAACAATCTTTATTCTTCACAATATAGTTTGATATTGAATTGTGTAACTTTTCATTAAAAGTGCTAGAGGACAAGTGATGACGCACAGAATTACTTTATCAATGATATCATAAAAGTACATAAATACTCATTATACCGGAAGAAGGTTTTAGTATTCTCAAAAGTTCATCAAATCTGTTATGTCCTCTTATCTCTGCTTCAAAATGATCAGAAACCAGCTTATTGGTGTTTCCACTAGAAATCAATTCTTCAACCAGCTAAATGACATTTCAACAATATTTTGAGTACCTCACCCCTGTATAAGTTGACTGTGCTATAATCCTACTTAGTTTTCGTATAAAAAGAGGAGGAAAGTGATTGAGTTTAGATGCAGAATCAAATTCTACATTGAAATATAAACAAAAAAAGTTAATACATGAGCAGCTCATATTTTTACAGCTATCAGATGTTCAAGTCACTCAATACTTCTCGCTTTTTTATTATGCGCACGCTCTCATAAATATTTAAGAGGTATTCACAATATATAACGATATGTAGATATTTGTATATGTAGTCATATAGATATTGAAGACATTTCATACTCAAAAGGATATGGAAATGTGTCATAAGATCTCTATAAGCCTCGCAATTCCATAAGTATACGTTGGTCGCAGAGTCTGGATTAGACGCACTTAAAATATTTTAGAATCATGAGTGTATGTGCTAACCTTTCCAATAAAAGCAATGCTTGATAAGTAATGTCATCTTGAGGTTCTCGCAAGTCCATTAAGCATCGGCATGTTATACTTATGATGGAATTGAAGATCACCTTTCCGGAGTCTACAGCACAATACAAATCAGTGGATAAATCTTATAAAAAAGCATATGAAAGATATTTCAGATAATATTTGTGAAATTCAATTCAGATCTAGATCATTGTTATGAGCACTTAAGTGAAAGTAAATTTGACATCTGTTACGCTCAACTTTTATTGACTATAGAAATCTACTCAAAAACACAAATGGCCCTGTATAGATCATTAAGACCTACAGGTCATTACAAAATTTAACAGATCAAGTCATGTTATAAGTAATTTGCATGAATTTGAGTCATGAAATATATAGTGTTCATTATTGATGCTTTTCCAGATATATGAAGGAACATTTGCAGTCTAGAAAGCAAACCCCATATATTTCTATTTTACCAGGATTTGTGAATTGTATAAATCGAGGATGATAATTTTGTGTTTGCAACACATAGGTAGATACAAAGGTGCTCAACGTAAATAAAGCTGTAGCGGAAATAGATGATGGAAAATTATTATATCCTGCTTCTAGCATTTTGACAATTCCTTGACACATCCGGTACACCTGCAAAGATATAAATTTGAATTTATGACTGCAATCCATGATTATAACTACGGCATCGCAAAATGAATATGTTCTCACAAATACATTTTATCACTATGACACCATTTACATTTATATAGGTTATTAGGACATACGGAAAAGAGCAGATGAACAATTGTCTGCAATCATTAACATAAGATAGAATTGTATAAATTATGATCAGCTCTATAGTAATTTTACATCTAAGTCTGCAGGCTCGGCATTATCGAGAAACGCTGAGGGAATTAGAAACGTACGCCCAGTTGTAGATTTGATCCCAATCCCAAAATCGGTAGATGAGGGTGGAGTTAACTTTGTTATGAAAAATGAAATAAATCCTAATATCCAGCACATCTCATTTGTGACCATTTCCAAAGACTCAGAATCTTTAGCTCCAGCTTCAATTTTAGAGCAAGTTTGCTGCCACCAAAACTCCAATCTATAGAGTAAGACTGGGATAACTTTAGATGTGGAACATTGACCGAAAATAGCCAAAGTGATGAGGAAGTCATGGACGAATGGAGAGCGGATATAGAAGGGAATTTCATGAATGGGTTGCTCGATTTCTGAATTATATTTCGTTCTTTCAACATCTTCATGGAGTTTAAAAAGGATGTATGGCGTATATGCATGATGGTTGTGTCGGAAAGTAGAACACTGGGAATTATTATACCGCCGAATTGAGAAAAAGGTGTAAGCCACTCTGATGACCTCTGAGATATACTGACATACGCTAGATAACTCAATGCGGAGATAAAGTTTTCAAATGACTCAAACACAAATTCATTATTCAATTTTTTTCCGAGTTCCATCAGCTTCAAACAAATCCTAAATGACGCAAGATTAAATAAATATACAGACTTTAGTAAATATAATGCAGATGATTGCATTTGTACAAGAATGGATCATAGAAATCATCAAATTGACATATGTGACTGCTTATTGAAGTTATAGTCTCTATTCAGTTTGACTTCAATTGATTATATAGTCGTAATATGCCTGTTTATTAAAACTCACTTGGTAAGATTATCGAAGTATGGTATTAAAGCATTCAAAAATACCATATGGTCAATGTATGTATTTTCTACTAATCTACTGAAAGAGAGACTAAAAGATTTCATCTCATACATAATAATGTCTTCGTGCTCAGATACATCGTCTATGTTGTGATTCAACAATAAAGCAGTTGGAACTAGCTTGAATAACTCATGCAACAAAGGGGCATACACGATTTCAGTAATTCTCTTGTTTCTCTCAGGTGCTGCAGGATTAATTTTAAAGTTATCCCAACATCGATGAGGTTTGAATTGGTATAACTGATTCATGATTAAGATAAGGTCGTTATATAACTGGGAGAAGTAATTAGAATTTATAATTGATTTCAAATTTTGAATTTCTGGACTGTTGGAATGAAGGGAATTGTAATCATTTTGAAAAACTTTTATAAAATTGATAATCAACTGAAAAATATTGGATCTCATTCCCGTGAAGCCGACAGAGCTGCATTCAAAAAAAATGCTGTACCAAGTTTTAGAAGGGGCGAACCAGATATCTGATTGCTCTATATTTATGTGTTTGGCATAGGAAAATTCCCAAGTGACAATGACATTGAGAAATCCTGTAAAGATTTTGAACAGTTGCATGAGATTCAAATGACTGTACTTATTAAAAATCATGGCTATAGAGCCCGACCCTGCATTTGAACATTGTTGTGTGATGATGCATAATAATTGAATTAATGATGAGGAGAAGGACAACAAAAGACGTTTTTCAAATAACTGCTTCGCAGCAGTATAATCATCCCAGGTTAGTTGTAAAACACCTATATCTGAGCTAGTAGCGAAGGCGCTTGTCAATTTCGCCAGTAGATCTAAGATTAATAAATTTTTCTTGTCAACTAAACTTTCTAAATTGCGATTTTCAGCTAAATAGGCCATCCAATTTTCTAAATAAGTTTTGCTGTGATCTAAAATACTCTGGACTACGCTATACTGTTCTACAGATGTACTTGAGGAACAATGTGCCCACACCTTTTTTACAAATAGAGCAATCATACTTGATAACTATAAGACAAAAATTATGTTCTTGACAATTTCGCGAAAAAGGAATGCTGTTAGAATCATAGAATAATTCTATTGCAGCCATATAAAAATCGCGATGACACATCATCACAGGCTTACTTGATTTTGAGCAGATTGAACTTCAGCATTTTGAATGTCGGAGCTGAAACGATTTATATAATAATTGAACAAATATTTTATAATTTCAATCACTTCTGAGGTTAATTTCTCGTTAAAAGAATTATCAATATTCTGCTGCTTTTCCAAGCCACGAAAAAGTTTATTTGCTGAGTTGTCCTCATCGTAAAAATACGTTGCTATAGAAGATCATAATTAAACAATTGACATTTTAGACATTATTAACACTTTGTAGCATAAATCGTTCTAGGACACACCACATAACGTGAGCTTATTATCTCAAAACTTGTATATAACTGCCTTATTTTGATTTCAGGATAAACTGCTATATGAATTTAGCAATACTGACCTTCTTGAGCTTTATTCCAATATTTTATTAAAGCTTGCTTATATAGTGTAAGAGTCATAAATATAACTGTTGGATTCTGAGATATATCAAGCATTTTAGTCAACATGATATGAGGTTTCTTGTCCACATCCAGAAAACGCTTCAGCTCCATCTCTGCATGTGTCCGATCTTCTCTGTTTTCAACTATTGACATTATGAGCCGGTCGTAATAAGCATATTGCTCGTTCAAAGTTGAGCTTGACATGTCCTGTAGCGTGTATATAATATTTCAAGTATTATATTAATCAGGCGTCATTGTAGACGCTTAATTTAATCATATCATTTAACTCTATGTGCTATCAACAAAAATTGATGTGCCAACTTATTAATTTATTTTATGACTCCAAAGCTATATTATGGAAAACGTAGGAATCACAATTTTTTCAACAGCATTTGCACCGCCACTTATTCAAAAAATCCTTTTTTTGATCACAACAAGATTTAACTCATCAATTTCTGTATCACTTTGAATCAATTAACAATATTCATTCATTGAGCCCTTGTTTGCGTAAAGCTATGCATACATGGCATGGAAATTTCATACTTTCACACTGCATAGTATATATCATACGTCTTTTTAATAGTTTTGCAGTGCATTAGCTATTGAATTATTTATTTTTTAAAATTGAGTATAGCATGATAATAGGTCATCTCAAAACGTTATAAATCAGCAATGTAGACGACTTCAATTTGCTCAAAATTTTCTCTTGTCACATGAAGTCGACTGTATTGAGGTTTTGTTTTGCGTATCAGAAATGTATCATTGTCTTTTGAATTTTATATGGAACTTAAGCGCAAATGCACTGAATTTGTTGATTACTAAATATCCAGTCATTTTAACGTACTGAAGCACGATAGGGAGTCAAACATGCATGCAAAATTTTCTGGAATCCGGCATATACTATGTAATTTGATTTAGAATGTGCCAAATGCAAAGCTTGAGAGCAATACTTGCAATTGCTATCATGTCACAATTCTGCGGAAGCTGGGCCAACACACAGGTCATAAATGCAAAACACGAATTAAATGATTAACAAAGACAAAACTACAGATGTCATTGATTTGATGTCACCATTTATATGTCTCATGCAATTCTCTTGCTATAAATGACTATTCTTTCTCACCTTCGAAACTTTTCATAGGTGGGTGAAGCGTCTTTAAGTTATTTGCACAAGACTCAGGAATCTTCTCCTATTCGTTGGAGAAAATTGATACCCGGTAAGATAAATGATACGCAGAGTGTTGGAGTATGCTTGTTAAATGGTCGAAAAGAATGAAAATATCTTTCTACCTGTCAAACCAGATTCTGCTATTGTATTCCCTAATCTTGGGATCAAATTTCTTAGCTCAATGGACGGCAGTCAATTGATAGTACAGCAAAACAATCCTGACGGCTATCAAAAAACAGGTAATCTAACTCAAGATCCTAATGTAGTACAAATTATTAGAAAGCAGACAATCAAGATTAAAAGATAATGAGGTATGTCTGTAAATTGACTCTTGACAATGTGGAGCTCCTTGACATTATTTTTTTTGGAATCAGAGAAATGTGCTTTATGCTCTGAATAAAAAAGAATTCAGTCGACCCCTACAAGATCATGACGATCATTACAGTATACCGAAGTCTTTGAAACGTCATACACCTCGCTTAAAGATACACGTACACAGAATAATCTGTTGTTTACTATATTTTGCAGATTTTGACACCATCTGATGGAGATCAGGTGATAATGATGAACATTGCACTTCAAATGATACGCTGCATGAGCAACATCTAACATATGTTCTCTGCAATGATATCAAACCATTTACAAACACTGCATCTTCGCAAGGATGAAAAAAATAATGATACCGAGGGCACGGAATTTAATGGTTTTGATCCCTCAACTCTTGAAGGGGATGACTACGAAACTGCGGAACTAATGAGAGACATGGTATAGTACAAAGCATTGGTTTAAAGCTGCTGTCAATAGCATTTAAGTCGTTCCCGGACTCCGCACAAACTCGGAACCTCTTCTGACACGACAGTAATATAAATATATCTAAATTCATGAGCCAATAGAAAAAAAAGAACAAGACGCCAAAATCCTTAAAAGTAAATGCCGGATTGAGTCATGATTTCGTTGACAGACAAAGGATGCTATGAAGCATAAAAAACATAATTCTACGGACAAATACTTTCTATGGCCTCAGGAGTATATGGAAATTCCATATTCAACGAAACACGTAGCTATATAACGTAATCTAGTTTAGCATTACTTATCAGGACAGCAATTATAGACGGTCATTCCCAAATGTAAGAAAAAATGGTCTCCTGATTTAGGGTTTATATGCTACTGTATCTTTGTAGAATCTTAGATGATGAATTTTATGCTTGTGAATCTTGACTTGATAAGTCTGATTTATTATATTTTGACTTTTTTGCCACACACTACTATGCAAACACTATAAACTAGAATTCGAAACACTTGACGCATTATAGGTCAGAAATATGAGATCAAGTATCTTGAGACATGCTTCAGCTAGACCCCATAAGAATCAAAACCTAGATAGCATGATAGCAAAGAAAACAACATCACTTGTAATGCAATTTCTATAGTCTTGAGGACATTAACTGCATACAAATGATGACTTGTCAGCAATTTATATAAAATATACAACTTTTTTAATTTCGCAAGCTACTAAGCTTTAGTGTATACTGCAGTATTCGCTGTTTACTGTAATTGCTTATGATTTAACTTGAGTAGGAAGACTCCAACCACAAGGCAACAAAAAATAGTATGTATAAAAGGTACCCAACAAAAGCATCATCTTCTTTTAAATTAGTTGATTCTAGAGGCCCTGCTGATACCGAAAGCGACTCAGAAATACTCGAACATAGTGAGGATCGCAAAGCAACGCTGGATGCATTTCAGGTAATTAGAAACAGTAATATCTGCATACCATCTACAGTGGACATATTTTGTGCTAATCTTTCCGGCAGGAGTAGGAGCATCTTTTCTCAGCTTAATTTTCTTCGTCTGATTCACCATAGATCAGATAGTCCTATAGTGACGACCAAATTATGATGCAAGAAATCAAAAAGGCATTAGATTCTTAGTATCGATATTGTATATTTTTGAGAGATTTAATTGTAAAATAATTCTAATCCCATGCCATCATGAATTTCGTAGTCTCTCAAAGAAATATTATCTTTATACACAGTATACCATTTTTTGATAGAGATTTTCTCTGGGGCAGTACCTAGAGGGTGCGTCAAATGTGTGATCTAGGATATTCTACCTGTTTGTGCCGCAACCAGCTTTTTTAGATCTCCTATAGTATCGTCTTGATTGCACTTGATTCGGAGTTTTCTTCCAATCCTGTCATTTAATATCACTTCTATCATTATCACGAAGAATTAAAAATTTTAGTTTATGGTATAAATTTATAGGAAATCAACAGGAAAATATTTAAGAACGATTCTGAGACTTAGGATGTCTTGTCTGAATAATGACAGTATAGAATTGAATGGACAATTTTCTAAGACTTTCATGAGAATGAGTGATTTTGAAAGCAATTTTTCAATTTCAGATAAATCTTGCCAGGGTATCTTTCAGTTTTTCCTTGAGGTTCCCAGTGACTAGTAAATCAAATGTAGAGCTGCGAAAAATCGTTAGCATATCTATGAGTTTCATGTTTACTTATTGAGTATTTTGGGGGATTCCAGTTCAAATGGCCTGTCAAAACGAGTAAACATTATCTGAAAACCTTGAGACTTACGCTAAAACCTTTTGTATAGCTTCAAAGTTGTCGGAACCTTTGTTAATCTGCAGGAACGAGATTTAAATGGACTTGTCGGAAACGATCTTATAATAATTATGATTTACGGCTTTATTACGACAACAAAAAAGTGATAGTTTAATCAAATTTTACTTCATCGATTAGATCCTCTAGACAGATGATATCTAGGTGTCCGAGACGTTTTTCAATGATAGTGTTATCAATATTTCGAATCACTGACGGCGACAACTCATCTTCATCTCCAGGTTCTTTTTTGAAACACAAATGCTTAGTGATGAACTGGCTCGTCGTTATTCGATCCATAAACCTAGCAGAAGGAATGCAATAAGACTTCATACGTAAAAAGGATAAGTAGTAAGCAAGAGTCACGACATTTGCCGATCAATTATGCTTTGAAGTATGTAATAAAGGCTAAAGGTTGGTGTTGTGCATCGTACCCGTAAAATATGAAAGGCTTGATATTGTTTAAAACAGCAAAGGTAGACGCTGTATTGGGCAGGACTATTCCAGACCAGAACTTGGTAAGCTGTAGACTCTGACGACGATGCATGAATAAAACAGTTGAAATTCACCTTGAGTATCAATTCAGTGTCTTTGGACGGATGAAATTTATTATTGCGAAAAACAAATACGACGGAATGCCTTTGATTAACCTTTTTTATCTGAGCTTGGTTTTTCCATCGATTCAATCTGCACAAATATAGATAGTGACACTTCCTATGACCTCTTCTTCTTACCTCTTGTGGTCTAGTAATTGAGCACGCCCTTTCTTAACAAACTTTTCAAAAGAAATTATATCAAAACTCCTTTTCAACTTCTTTGTATCCTAAAAAGCAATTCAGTATTATGAATATGTCGTGTATATACGTCAGCATTTATGTAGAAATCATAATGGATATATATATATATATATATATAAATATCTATGTATACATGTATATATATATGTAGATACGTAAGAATAAATACATATATGTCTACATTAATATAAACATATAAGAGGAGATATATCTATGTAGATGAATATGTCGAAATATATGCATTTACATACAATTTTGATTTGAGTCCTCTTTTTAGCTCTATAAGCTGCTGCTTGCGTATCATGATGTTTCTTCTTGATGACCGTAGCTGCAATTTTGATTGACTCGCCCGGATTTCTAGGTTTCAGCACAGGTTCTATGGAGTTATTCATCATAATACTCACAAGATCATTTTTTTTTTTTTTTATGAGAACAATTTGTATATATATGACACGGTAACAAAATAGCAAGTTTATAGATTTTTCATAGAATAACACTAGACATTTCTGATAAAGTAATATTTCTAACGGCTTCTTAGGAGCGTATGCTTTGTTTTCCCAGATCAATTGATTCAATATGTGAAGTATAGTCTAAATAATCATCTGCAATCTGAACAGTCATTTATATCGATACAGTGAGCGTTCGTAATGCTCTTCTTATGCATTTTAGACTGTAGATGGGTTTATATCTGACTCATATCTTTGAAGCCATTTTGTTGATACTGAATTCCTTCGCAATACTAAATGAGAAAAGAGTACTACAAAAATGTATGTATCAAGTAAATTTACTAATGCCTTCGTAGATGGTCTAGATAAACCTGGCGGAGGCGAAGGGTTTAAAGAGCAAGTTTCCATTTTTTTATACGCGATACGGACATACTTGATATGTAAGTATAGACATTAGTAATAGTGGACAGTAATGATCTTTTTCTATTGTCTTTTAGTCCCTTTGATCATCATCAATACGTTAGTTATTGCTTTCGAGATCTTATTAGGATAGAACACTACAAAATCTCCATTATTTCATATATATATTCATACTTGCTTCAAAAAATGACCATGTCACTGGAGATGCACTGCTTAGATACAAATTATAGAGTAGAAACTTCACATACTTGATGTACATCACACTTTCGCTTGCTTTATATATGAAAAACAAGGGTATTTTTTACATCAATTTAAACACGTTATTAAATGACTATTATGGCCTTATATGTATCTATACATTCGCGGTACTCTTTTTTCTATAAACTTTTTTTTTTCTTTTTTACTTCCGTATATAAAATGGCTTCTACTTCATCTAGAACCACTTTATCACTAGGTGATATCCAATTTATTTAATTGAACTATTTTGCTATGATTTCACAGACTCATTTGCTTATAGACAATTTAATGATGAGGATTATTTAGGGTCAAGTTCAAACAATTCTCTGCTCAACAATTCATAAATAAAGTGATACAAACTATGTATTATGGCTTGATTCTCTGACAGTCAATTCACATATATACATTAATAAATATATATATATATATATATATATACATATATATATATCTACATATACTTATATACATATATACATATATACATATAAATTTATAGACACTTAGAACCACGGATCATGGCGGCTTTTGTTTACTAGGTCAACAATATTATCAGAGAGACTGCTTATAAATTACACGATGGGTAATAACCATATATGATTTATACATAATGAGCAACATCATATACAAAAGGTCCAATGAGGATTGCTATACTGCTTGATCATGCTTATGTGTATATTTGCATGACTTAAAGCAACCCGATTATAGTGCTTGAAGTCTGAAAACAACTGATTCATCAGATATGCACCATTCTGCAAACATATCTTCATGGAGAACTTCACCGACGTTCAGTCAGAACATATTGAATTGACTCCCGCAATAGAGAAAATCATCCGGTAAAAAATGATTGTGATTCTTAATGCAATTGTGACTGAATAAGTTCCTGGTATATCCCTAAAATTATTGATTTCGATTATATTCATATCGCTTACCATAAAGATATGCTTCATGCTGATTTGCAATATGATATGCAATATCTGGACATGAATCTAAAGGTCATCTAGTCGATGATCAGCTTTTGATCTACGTATTTTTCGGTGTTTGTAACGAGTAAGCAGTTTGACCTATACGCCTTATTATTGAACCTCTTGTTTTGAACAGTTGAAATTATTTACATGTCCCGCATTATGCAATACGGCAGTCTATTCAATCTTAATTGCTATATTGAATGAGGCATCTGTCAAAATCACCTGGATATATGTAGTTTATTTGCTTTTCTCTTTTTTCTGAATTAAGCACAGGTTATAACGCCCGTACTGACAAAGAATTGCCAGTGCTACAAAGATGGGTCGAAAAATCAGATTTGCTAGCTAATAACATCAATAGAGATTCTGCGAAATATCTCGGTATGCACAAAAATTTGACTTCAGTGTGTCTGTATCAAACAATGCATTATGAAGAGCATTGAATGATAATTAGTTTGAAGCTTTTATTTGCTTGTATACACAATTCCTTTCTAGCTGTTTCTTCTGGAAAGCTTCAATTAGGAAAGTAACGTCAATATATTATTTATATTATTGTACATATGTATATATATATCTATATAAATATAATATTATATACGCATGTGTACATACACAAGGATTTGCGCGTGAATACTTGAGTTAAAGCGCTTTCTACATTATGGTATGCTGAGTATGATTGAGAAACGCGTCTTTCTTAGATCTGATATTGTATTCAAAGGAACAAATCCAGAAAGTAAGATTTGGCTCATGATATGTATCAATCTCTTTGAAGGAGAATTTAGCTACAAATACTGAACCCAATTCATTGCTCCCGACTATTGTGAAGGATGCCTATCAATATTCAATAATATGCGTAAAAGTAATCATGTCTATTCCATAAAAAAATATTGCTTATTGCTGTGTATATCACATTTGTCTCATTCATAAGTGCATTGATCATAGAGTCCCTGAAATTTTGGTATAGGAGTGATATAGATCAGCATCTCTTCTCTGAGCTGATTTACTGTAAAAGTGAATAAATTGCAATCAATATGTCAAAAGTAGTAGTGATTCGCGACATAAAGAATTCATTCTATTGTTGAGACCGCAATAATATATGCATATCGACAGAACTATCATTGTTAGGCTCAGGAAGTCCCGCACGAATTGCCCATGAGTCCAATAACGATGATGCGAAATACGTTGATAGAAGAAGGTGAGATTGGAATGTTGATTTAACGATCACGGAATAGGAGGAAGTGGAGTTGCATTGAACAGAGATTTATACATGGAATCTGTTGACTATTGGTCAAAGCATATATTAATTCTTTAATGAAATGATTCTTCACCTTTTAATTATAATGTAGAGGATCGTTTGACGTGCGTATCTATGTTGCAGACATTGAGAGATTCTGCAATGAAAGCAATCGCATATATAGCCATCGATTTAAAGACATTATATTTTTGTTTGTGTAAACGCAGTTAAATTTCAGCGTACACAGATGATGCATAAAAAAATGTAAAATTACACATGTATTTAAAATGACAAATCAATTTAAAAATCGAAACTTCTTTATATCAATAACAATACATTAGAAATGATCACTGCATTCTATGTATGAGTTAGATGCTTATAGACCCATGATTATACGATTTTTTTGTCGAACATCCATCTAAAAGATAACTTGTTGGCAATATATCATGAGTAGCTGACTGTGCTCGCAACAGTTTTTACTTCTTAAGCGAACATATTGTATAAATGAAAGACCATAATTTGTAATATATAAAGATAACATAATATGCGAAATTCAAAATTAGGTCATACACTTAGGATGTGATATAAAGTAACATTTAAGATCATAGCAAAATTCACAAATTATTCCCCACTTTTCAATATAATTTCTATGGATATCTGAGGGCTTATCAGGAAACAGCTGTTTCAATGACAGCCATACAAGAAAAAGATGATTCATCACTACAAGTTGCTAGAACAAAGCTAATTGCACACCTCATTGAAGAAAATTGCTTATTGTTAGAAGAACTTGAAAAAATCCATCAGTCGAAAAAAGAGGATGAGTTAAAAATTAAGAAGTACGTTACTCAATTACATTGAAATATATATATGTCATGGAGGTTGTTCCGAAAGATGACAAAATAGTCATTCTTGCTTTATTATCTTTGTACTGCCATAACTATAGTTCAATAGACATTTCAAAGTTGTATACAAATCTCTTATTCATTATATTATTACCATTCATATAATAAGACTTTTTTCTTAATTATAAATTGGTTTATATGTTTGTGCGCAATTTCTACCGTATGACATTGTTGTTATAATCATCTGCTATCATAATTCCCGCCTGATCTGCTGACGTTAGACTCATTGCCAATTCAGAGATGCAGGTGAAATCATGGCCAGACTAACGGATGAGAACTGTTTGTATCGTAAGCAAGCGAGAAGTATCAAGGAGGAGCTTGACAAAAGTGAAAGATTACAGAAAGAGGCTAGAGAGACTATAATAACTTTCAAAAGAGTAAAAGACGCCACCATACGCGAGAAGCAAACTTTGGTAAACAACTTGATGGATCTACGGGAAAAAAAAAATACTTTGGAGTATGAGTCTAAACATCTGGGGTAAATGATTCAATTATCAATAGAGAAATAAACCTACGTTTTTGTATTATGTTTAGTGCAGCATTTCTCGCTCTGCGAGAGAGAGTCCTTCAATTTGTTGGTAATCCTGTGGCTTTAGAAGCTGAGTCCGTGAGTTTCCTGTTAGGATGTATAAAAGAGTATATTATAGGATGACGCTATTTGGGAAGAACGAGTCAAAACCCAAGCCTTTAAAATGGCTGTCATAGACACTGTTGCATTCACGTCCAAATTACGGGTAAACCTTGATAGTAATTGATCGTATTTTCGCAAAATCAACTTCGCTTCCACATCATCTCATACTCTGTTATATAATACTGTGATGTATAAACAATACAAATCAATATGCTACAAAACTCAGTCTGCAGTCGAAGCAATAGATACTCGTTTGGTCAACTTAAAGCTTCTGGATCCAGCTACTAGCTTTGCCGTATCTCGAAAAGAAAAGGTATTCATTGTCAGTTTCCTCCCAAATAATGATTAAAACGTTAACTGCTCACAATATCCTTTCTATTCAGATCGCCCAAAAGAGCGTAGCTCCATTACTGCTAATGGGAGAAAAATTAGTGCCATACCGGGACTTACTGAATGCAAGAAATGAGAGGCAACTGTGGCAGCGGAAGTACATGGTAAAGACTCATGTGAAATAGACCTCTGTATGAACCACAGAAATGTCAAGAGGAAATAATCCATTTGAATGCTCAAATTAATGAATGTAATAGGATTTTGGGAAATAAGGATACTTTGATTAAAAAGTTACACGGTCAAAAATCAACTTTGAGGTGAAAAAGTATCCTTGAGCTGTTTTTATCTTTATATAGGAGTCATTCGCAAAGATCAGGCGGTAATTATGGGAATAATCAATTGAACAATCTATACGCTGAGAACGTGCCTCACAGTCCTAGAAGTCAAACATCAATGCTGACTAAAAAAGAATCCTCTGCTTTCCTTACCCCCAAGAAGTCACTGAATCCTGATAATAAGGCTGTTGCCCCATATGAAAAAATTGATCAAAAAGAACAATATGATCAAGTCAAGCAAATCCCTGTTCGCTCCTTGGCTATACCATCAAATTACGATACTTTGTCTAGTTCAGGCTCTACTGCCCACAGAGGTGTCTCACGCCGTCTAACAACAACAATCGATCATTCAGAGTATTCTAGTCCTCTTGCAAAAGAACTGAATGCAATCCAGTTATCGGAACAACCACCAAATAGCAGACCAGACAATGAGCAGCTCAGCTTGCAATTTTTATCAGGACAGAAATCCTTTGGCCCGTCCTCCAGTTTCTTACTGGGCTCAACAAGGTCAGAATCTATGACTCAACCTGCAAAGATGAGAACGTTGAATGTCAATCCAAGAATTGCCACAGATCGCCAATCTACCGCTATAAACCCAGCATCACATAAAAGTTTCATCATGAACAAAACTGCCTCTTTTCAAGATCTACCTACAGCTTATAACGACTCCTTCTCAAAAAGTATAGCTCACAACAAGAGACACGGTAATCTATGTTTACTTCGCATTTCGACTGTCTGACACGTTATTTATGACTGTAGGTAAATCCCAGGAAGATGGGAGTCAGACCCTAGGAGATACGGTAAATAAAGTATTGGGAAGGTCAGAACGCAATGGTGGTGAGATATCCTCACAGGACTTGAGCGAAGTTATTAGAGCGATGGATCAATAATTAATAAAATAAGCTATATAGCTGGAGTTTGATATTGCTATGCGCATGACTCTCCAAATTTGAGGAGCTTTAGCAATATAAAGTATATTTTCAAATTCAGTATTACTGAATTTCACCTTTATTATACAGAATCTAGCGTTTTTGCTTCTATTCCACTACATCATATGCAATGAAGATTTAGATAAATTAAGATCATACAACATGATAAAATAGCATGCATATTAAATTTACTTTGAATTATAAGACATTTGCTGAACGTTATATAATCGTTGACTGATACATGTCTGTAGAGCAGTTTGTTGCCTGGCTGAATACTCTTTGAGGCATATACGCTGTTTGCGCATTACTGAAGTAACGATATTCTGGGTCTTTCAGATCAATTTTCTCAGAAGATGTCTCCGTCTTTGTACCGTTTACTGTTGCACGAATTTTCACTGTATATGACTGTTGAGCATTGGCATCCATAGTTAAATACCCTTTAACTGTTTCTGATCTATTTACAGCTATAGGGTCTCTGAATAAGAACCGAATTTGATACCTAACGAAATAAGATGAGGCGTGTCTTTCAAAGCTGCTGTTATCTTTTTTCACGTCATATTCAGAGTGTCAAAATTAGTTTTTTTTTGTTGTGACGTCTAAATATCTGTGTCACGATCTACAGTATTGAATTATACAATCATGAACAAACCTCTCACTGAATTACTCATCAGCAAAGATTACAAATTACAGCTATTCTACTTTTTACATTTCTACTGGTTTGTATGCAGTGACAGCTGTAATATATGGTTTGAATATTTTAAGCTTCTCACCAATGTGTGGGAGTGCTAAATGGACTGGTCGAAAATCCAGTTTGTAAATCTGGACCGTCAAATCTTACATCGAACCAACTTGCTAATCCATGAATTACGCAAGGCTGTTTTATCTTAAACTCAAAGCCAAACGTCATCTTAGAAATATCTGCAATGAAGTGAATTCAGCTTACGTCTTTCAATTGCGTCCTCGAAATCGTCTTCAAATCAATCGTAGTAACATGCCAATCATCGCATACCAGAATATTAGGATCTATATAATCTATTGATATTGTATGATACTATGTGTTGATTACATACCGATAACAGGTTGCTGAAATTGTTCACTTAGTGCCCTATCAGCTACACCACTCAGATCTATATCTGCGTGGATAGAAAATTGATGAAATTCTATTTTGTAATCACTACAAATGCTCCATCTCAATCTATAGCTCTCAGTGAGTTTAAAAAATTAACATAAGGTGTACGACAAAATGTGTAGCATTACCATAAAAGTTTTTATTTTCCCAAAAGCGGCTTCTGTTCAGAAATTCTGCGTGTAGCTGATGATCCATAAACGGGCACAGATACAATAAACATTTGTTAGGATACATTTTACCTGATTTGAAGAAAGCGAAATATTTTGAAACAACAATCATCAACACTCATCTAGATCAGATAGATCAAATCATGCAAATGCTAAAATAAATTCATTCAATCAGTTCATGCCAAATAGAAATTCACATGAACCGACAAAGCTTATATCAACTTTACCATCTGGTTTTAGGAAATGATCTCGAGCATAGAGGTAGCTCTCTATCATTCGTTCATGAAACAAAAAAATCCCTATAGGCTCAGAAACCAACACATCAACTTTTTGATTGTTTAGGTCTTCCTCGAGACTGACATCTTCCACAGTTTTCTCAAGTACCACCATATTCCTGCCTTCACGAAAATTTCTGTATTTTAGGGAATTCACGACTTTTGCCATTTCAGATGCTTCGACAACGAATCTGATGCATATTTTGGGAGATTAAAGTTCAAAGTCAAGCTCCAATGATATGCACATACCGATGAGTTGAAAAAAAAACAAGTCAGAATAAGTAATACGCAACTTAAGGATTAAGAAAATTGTAACATATATGTCATATTACTGACGTCTCTTTGGCTCCCGCCTGTTGACAGAAAAATGATAAAACACCTGTTCCTGCTCCAACATCCATGCAACGCGCATTTATGAAATCTGAAGAATTTCCCAAGATAGCTGTTCTGTAGCCTTTAGTGCGAACAACGTCTTGCAGCATATTCATTTGGTTGCTCATTTTACTGTAATACTGAAAGTATGACTTCAAAGTTATGTCTGCAATCTCATTTAAATGACTTTCCTTGAGACAACTTTTCCTCCAATGTTCTACAAGCCTTAGAAAATTTTCAACAATCGCTTTTTCATCATAATGAATTATGATAGGCTGATTATCGACGTCCAATGGATCGTCAGGTATGCCTGAGACTCGGCTGATCTGGAGCAGGAGGAAGCAACTACCCAAATATTCATGGCTTATCTGAAACAATATGAACATGTTATATGTTAACATCTATAATCATAATTTTTTTGAGGACGATATGTATTCCACTCATACTCTATTAACATTTCCTTCCCATCTTTTGCGCTTCTGTGAGTCCAGGATTTGCAGAAAACAAATATTATCATGTTTGGATATGCTCAACGTTCCGACGAAATTTTCACTTGCACCCTTCTTCAGAATTGTGATATACAACTGGTTTGACGCTAGAGTAGTATCATCGATGGTTTCATATTTTTCTGTATCTTGCAGTGCCATATTTATTCAGTTTAGGTATCGATCGAATGTGGGCAGGCGACAGCGTCGGTTTCAAAATTTTAATTATTAAAGGACTAGGAATGCAAGGTCATTCCCTAAATTATTCCTTTTTGTAAGCCGCGACCTCTTGAGATCACTAAATAATTTTTACGCAAAGGCTCGTGTGACCATCGTATGAACTAAAAGTATAATATGACTAGAAAATCTATTCGGCGGTTGATAGGGCTAAAATTTAATATCCATTTTACAACCATCGACTCAAAAGTTAAATATCAAATAAACTGATGATTACGATATGCTGAATATGATCTCAAGTGATGCTGCTCTTAAATATATCACTGAAAAGGTATAGTTGATGAAACCCGCTTGGTAGCGGACCGTATCAACCGTGTAATCCTTCTAAAGATAGGTTCTAAATTTTGAATCCGATTATAAATTGATGAATCATATTAGAATACAAATTAGGAAGTCGTTTACTTTCTTTACTTACTCTCGAGATTGTGACTGATGACTTTTATAATGTATGAAAAGTCGGTATTGAATTACTACAAATTGCTGGTCATCAGCTAAACGCAGTTCAAAAGCATGCAAACCGATCTAAGCTATTTGCAGTTGATTAAGAAATTGCGCTAAATTTAGAATATAGTAGAATTAGCGTTCTGATATTTGCTTCTCTAAAACTTAAGGCAGGCATTAAATTACACGATTCATTCTTTGATGAATATGCAAATTTCATATACACGAAGTATAGGCTTGAGCAGGAAATCGATCAAATTATCCGAATATTATTTTGTCCACAATCCCAATTGTTTTGCGTAGATTCTTCAATATATTGTAAACAGGATCTTAATAATACTGCTTTTTGTTTAACAAAAGATTACTCCTTCAACTCTGAGGATTAAAAGAATGAAATAAATCACCTGATGAGCTACGATAATATTGGTAATTCTTTGATATGCGTCTATCTCAATATATAATGCAGCGGATAATTACAACGCGTCTTATGACGATAAATTAATAAGTCGTAATTCATTAAAAGGTAATGCGGGACGCTAACAGACAATTCATGTTCAAAACGTTTTTACGAGCTTCATAGAACAGACCTTATTGTTGGGTATAGATCGGCTCGCCGCACAAACTACCGATATAGGAGGAGGAGATTCTAACAGTCAAGCGGATAGCTTTAGATTGAGCGAAACAGACAGTAACTACAATTCTGATAATAACACGCTTTACACTGGTCAAAATTCTGGCAGTAATGAGCGAAGAAATCGTACACTTTACTCCGGTAGAATTTATACGCTGTATGCATTTTCAGAATATAATTATGCAATGTAGATAGTTTCTCAGTCACAAATACGCCTAGTGATAGATTGAGTAAAGATTCTCATAGGGAGAGACGATCCCCAGGCAATTCAACCAGATCTGGATATAGGTATATTTTGAATTTGAAATTATGATGATTCTGACAGTCATGATTACGGCGATGAGAAATGGCCTGGCTCTGCAGCCAGTATGAACCAAAGCCAAGGCAACGGATATTCAGGTAAGACTTTAGACAGCAAATATTAAACATTTCCTTGTATCGGACGCTGACTGGACATCAATTTTATTGTTGGATTGATCAAGCGACTGTCGTGTTGCTCATACTGATACTTTGGGATTGAATTGTACAAAATGTGCTTATAATTTTGCAGGAAATTATGGAAATGGCCAAGATTATGATCGTGATGATTACACATATAATCCAGTTTACAATTACTCTCCTTCTGCTCAGAATAATGGAGGCCTAGGCCATAATTACGGCAGAAAAAACGGTTCTAATTATGATGCCACAGCAAGTGCATACAATAACCCAGAAGGCGGTCCCTATACAAATCATGAGGATGGCACATATTACGATCACGCAACGGGCGTTTTTCATGATCCCAACACCGGTGCCTACCAAGATCCCAACACGGGTGCGTATTATGATCCAGAAACAGGAGGGTACAACGACCCAGGAACTGGTGCTTATTATGATCCTAGTACTGGCGCATATTATGACCCTGCTACAGGCGCGTACAACGACCCAAATACTGGTGCTTACTACGATCCCAATACAGGAGCATATAATGACCCTGGGACGGGTGCATACAATGATCCTGCAACAGGCGCTTACTATGACCCTGGAACTGGTGCATATTACGATCCGAATACTGCGGCATACTATGATCCTAATACGGGTGCATATTATGATCCAGGAACTGGTGCGTATTATGATCCTGCAACAGGGGCATATTATGATCCTGCAACTGAGGCCTATTACGATCCAACTACAGGAGCTTACAATGACCCAACCACAGGTGCATATTATGATCCTGCGAGTGGGGCATATTTTGATCCAGCTACCGGTCAAAGCGATCCTGGAACGAAACAATCAGAGCGAGCACATGTGTCAATTGAGGCAGTGATTCCAAAGAAGAAAAAGCATAAAAAGAAGAAAAGACCTAAAGAATTCATCGTGAGTGCCGGATCACAATTCGATTCGAAATCGGTGATAGTATATCCACCTCACTACCCTGATTACTTAGCAACATCAGTAGCTGCTGCTACGCATCAACGTGATCCACATAAATATCATGTTAAGCGAACAGGATCTGATGAGGACGGCGAATATGTCGTAAGTCCGCTCGCGTTGCCTCTTGCTATACCTGCAGTCAACCTGACTACTTTACACTCTAAAGAGCTAAAGCCAATATCTCAACCTGGAAAATCTAAACGCTATGAAGTTATACCGGCCGTGCAATATATAAATCCAAGAGAGGACGTTTACTATACATCAAGTGTTAGCAAGGGATCATCGTTTCTTCCTTGCTGCTCGGGTATGAGCAATTCAGAGAATCAACCTCCGTGCATTGTTCAGCACGAGGTCCCTGATATGAAATCGCGAAGTACGTTATCTATTGGACAGCCTAGAATTGTACAAATCGATGATATAGCGGAACCCATTGTCAATAAGCATAATGTGACCATCCAATATAAAAACTCAATTACAGGACAACCCATTTCGCCAAAAATGGTAGCCTGTGGAGAAACCGGCATAGCACCATGTGAAAGACAATTTACTGTTAAAGACGTCTCTGGTCGACCTCTAGCTTATTATGGCCTGAATGAGCCTGTTCCAGGCCCCGCACGGGGTGTCATTGCAGTTCAACATGATGTCAAGCCAACAACGTACATGCACCATTTACAAAAGCTGTCCCCGCGAATTTATAAGCCACGCCAATCCTATGTAAACCCAGCATTTCGACGGCGGTCATTCAAAAAAGTTCCCCCTGAAATCTATGTTGCTGAGACTGTAGCCAAACCAGAGCCCAGGCATACTGAGTCTGAATATCTTGTAAAAAGTCAACTAGCCAACCAAAATACATCAGAATCGTTGACTGCTGCATTGACCGTGCAAAGTAACTTGGAAAATGATCATGCTGCTTGCAACCAAGACAATCATGTACCTCAAAGCCCCACATACCTTGTGACCAAGCAGCATTCTTCTAGTGACAAAGCTGTCGATTACGAAGAGCCGCATTGCGCAAGGTCCGTCTCTTTTTCTCCTGTGGTGACTCACGGAGTTGCATTGCCTGAGAACTATGCTGCTAATATCAGAGCCGATCAGGTAAGGAGCGTATATATTTTAGTTAATGTAATTCTTACACTCTAGTCATGTATGTCAGATGTACATTTGAGTGGACATTAGGAGTATTGCCAATTGAATGCTTCATATATAGCGGTCTCTTATTCATTGTTTCAAATTAGATAGCAGATCATGAAGATGCTGAGAGAGATAAAAAATTGATGCACAATCACGAAAACGTGGGCAAAAATAATTGACTTTAAATCTTCATGTGTGACAGAGAGTCAATGTGGAGATTTCTACAGTGCTAGATAAAGGATTGGGAGCGCAGACAAAAGAACCTGCGCTGCCTGAAGAAGAGAATGAGCTGTTAAATGAACAGTTACAGAAACTTATCTGTGCTTTACAAGAATATACATGTTGTGTACCTAAAGAGTGAGTACTGATGAGGCATTCATATACATACTATTCATAGCGACCCTCAATATCAAGTTATATCAAGTCTAAGCCATCTAGCCGATAAATACAATGATAAAAGGTAAATTGTTCTTCACCTCATAATAAAATTTGTCCTGATCTCCTCTTTGCAGTCGACCAAAATCTGTAAGTTTACGTCTCAAACTAGTAATCAATTCTGAGGATTGTTCTATGTTCCATATGATTAAGTTATCATGATCATTTAAACTCCTGTGTCAAATTTTATCATTCAAATACTTTATATTGATTTTGTTCTTTAGAGGTCATTTTTATGAATTAATTGTTGTATATTTGTAGCAACTCTTGGAATTGGCAAAAACATTACCAAAATATGAAGGTTTACCTCAAGAGTGTATAAAAGAAATTCCAAACTCTGAGTATAAATTGAATCTTGGCGGAAAAACACCTATTCAAATAGAAAAGGCTCAAAGTATCCTAGCCCTAATGGATGACTTCATTGGTCAATTGTGCAGAGCTCTCTCTGAAGTACAGCTTCAGCAAATCCAGACAATCATGAGCTTATTTGCAGGCTATTGACACTATTTGGATGATGGATACATTATCTAAGGATTTATATAGACAGATAACGAAGGCATTTGAAGACAATCCGCGGGAAAAATTCAATGTACAAAATGATTTGGCTTAAACAGTGTATGATCAGGATGATGAGCATTATACAATGTTTCTACTAGCATTAGATAGCGTACTGCAGAAACACTGTGCAGAGGTTTGAAAGCTAAGATTATTTATAGGTTTTGCAGATATTCGCCAGAAGGAAAGTAATTGAGCGAATAGCTCAGGATCTCGATTCTATGCAGGCCCGTCCGCTAGATTATAAAACTGTCATACCATATTGGTTAGAATAGATCTTTAATTAAGCATTATCTCCATCAGTGGCTGCCGTCCTCGTCGCGATGTTTTGGACGCAGATGCTGCCCATCTCAATGCAAGAGTATGACACATTATTGTAACCTTCTGTTTTACTACTGAGTCCAGTGTTATGAGTTAGACGAAGAAGTGGCTAATTTGAGAGAGAGAGTACTAGAAGCAGAGTTGAAAAAAATAGCTCTACAGTCTCAGGTAGGATAGACAGAATGAAATCTTATGAATCAATGCTTTGTTTGTTACTTATATGAATACAATAATATTTCTTGAACTTGATTCAGTCATAAATCGTCTTTTTTATTCAGGAATGTAATGACTGGGATATCAGCGCGGTGAATAGCAGCACTTTAAATAACTAATGCTCAATGTAGACTCCATTATCTTGTCAGAAGAAAGTGTTGGAATTGAGGCATCAAAGAGAGATTGAAGAAAAGGTTGGAATGAATTGTTCGATCACTTTTTGACTTGACAGGCTTTATTATTTGACTTGCAAAATATGCGAAAAAATTCATACCAAAGTTCATCGTCGTCAAATCCGACTATCGCGCCAAAGAAAAAAGAGCTGCGCAGAAACGAGACACCGGACAGATATTCTGAGAAAGCTGTTTTTGACGGTATAACTCAAAGGCATATGAACGATGCAAAGCAAAGAGTCATATCTCAAGAAGATAAAGACTTTGGCGCTGTGATGTTGGCAAAAACGGATGACTGTAAACGTTTCCTACAAGGTCTTGGACCAGTAGGTCAAAATGAAATGTGAACAGTGTGGTCATTAGATTTATGATAAAATCAAAGTACCAGATGTTGCTGAGTATAAAGACTTTACAAATGAACTCATTCAAGAGGTAACTGGCATTTGCATACTTGACAGCATTCCTTTTATTTCATATTGGCCTTTTCGTAGTTAAAAGATATAGTCGAACAAGTAAACAGCTGTATCAAGGTGAGATAGCTATAAGGTATGTAGCTTAGACTCTTCAGAAAGCTTTCGATGGTACTTCACAACTCGATGAAGTAAGATCATATTTACAACTATATTATATTATTGTCAGGTCATTCGTGCACGAAAACAAAGAAAGGTTATAAATATATATATCATATAGCTGTGCATTGTATCATTCCATATAGATGGATATACAAATATATCTATATTTATATCTACAGTCATATTTAAATCAATATATACGTATCTTTATAGATATAAATATGTGCATTTATTTATATATCCAAATGCTATATATAAAAAACTATATAAATATATCATTAGAGAATCTCTCAATTAAAAAGAGACATGACTAGGATGAATACAGATGAGTTGCCGGATGAATATAAGAAAGTACTCAAGCAAGTGAGTATCAGTTGATGTATTAACAGATTACACTCAGATTGATGCATATGTCAATAAAATATACACGGTCAATCAAGTAAGTTCATTGATATAATGGAAAGCCTTGTCATATGATATTTTCAGAGTTTGATAGGATATCTCAATTTTTTTATAGAATAAATTTTTTTTTTTTTGGTATATGTATAAATGATTGATTCCACGGTCATTAATGAATTAGCATTATGCTTAAAAAACAGTAATGCTAATCGTATAGGACTACAAATAACAAAAGAATACACAAATCAGGCTTTAGACTTGATAGATCAAATCTCTGCTGCGCTGAACGCGTTACAGTATACATCAGCGAAGTTATATATTTTAGCGGACACTGACTGTAATAATGAGTGCTGTATAGACTACGTAAATGCTGAGCATTATAATTCACGTAAGTTCATAGATCTTATATTTTGAAAAGGCCTTAGAGTACATTATCTATTACGGTAATTCGTGTTATACAAGGAGCGATAACAATGTACCTGTATATTTCATTCATAATATGATCGAATTAGATACGAGTTTCATAGCTAAGAAAGTAAGACATATTCTACATGATGTATACCTCAATATAGTTAGATGAAAAGATTCAAAATTCACAATACAATCTTTCGCCATTGATCATTTTTTATGATGATATT
>CAXBTC010000012.1:0-20224 GCA_963978555.1 Galerucella nymphaeae | reverse complement strand
CTTGTGCAGCATAGAGAGTCATTTACCGTCATAATCTTCTATAAGCTGTTGAACAGGCTCATGTGAGATTTGTTTATATGAGGAATATGCGTAACTTCACTTTCTTCAATCTAGTCGTTTTTTGAATAGTTTGACTTGTAGACGATTCTGAGGTCTTTTATGTTTCAGGTCCAAACAATTGTATTATGCGCTGTGTAAAATAAGGGAAAGTGACAAAAACATAGCTTTCGTTCGCGCATTTGCCCGGCTACACTCTTATTCTAATCTCATCCAAATTTTGAATGCATATTGGATAAGAGTTTTGTCCATGGCATGGAGTAAAATGAAATATAATGCAAAATCCAGTTCAGGAGCAAAACATATGCCTGCTCAAACGATAGATCCTTCAGGATTCTCCTTGCAAAATCTTTACTACGATCCTTATATAGTAACACCTGCATATACGCTTCGCCATACAAATCCAATGACAAACTATCAATCCAGTAATCTGTCACCTATTGATCCCTTTAATATCTACGCATACTATCCCAGAATGACCTTCCCCTATAAGATGTAGTCCCTTCTAGTTATCTTTCTCATTCTCACATCGCCATCTACCATCAAAAGCATCCAGATTATCATTATATCCGGTGTGTAACGATGCATTATGTTAGTATACACTCAAGTCGCTGATCAAAGTCGCACAACACCATTTGAAAGCTCTGCGATTCGCACGACACATGCAGGAAATCAGGAGAATATGATCAGCGCTTTAGCTTGTGCTTCAAAATAGAAAAAGCCTCCTATACATTCTTTCATAAGAAGTATAGAGACCTAAAACAATATAAAAGAAAAAACCAATTAACATAAATGAGTCGTGAATGCAATGAATTGGATCCGCTCATCACAATATATAAAAAGTTAATGGTCAAGAAAAAAGCAAGCAACAAAAGATGTTCAACCAACTTGTATTTGAATGAACATAACGTTAAAGCTACATTCAAAGAACTAATATGCAATCAAAAATAGAATTGCTGTTAGACTACCATACCTCGTTTTCTATCAAAAAAGATTCAATCCGATGACGCGCAGGATGTTGGCAAATTACAAGCTAGGGCAAGCTTTTGTGAGTTTGGTAGTAATTCAAAAGGTGGAGTATATAAGGGTTTTGTACAGACCGCAGGATTGGATACGGCATTGGAAAAAAGACTCCCATATTTTCTTGTAAACTCAGGTATGGTTAACTTTGTGGAAAGAAAAACTAAATGGATATTAAAGTATGTTAATTTCCTTCTTTTAGCAAGTTGATTCGCTCAATTTGTTTTGAATTATATATCAGCATTCTTAGAAAGTATATGAACTTACACTCAATCCAATAATACAAATATATTAGCGCATAGTCTTCAAGAAGAGGAGTATATGTTCCGTACCACGGATGTATAGCAATGCCATTGTTTGGATGCTTTGCAAATGAGGAGGACAAGTTGTCAATCAATAGGGTCCGAGATAAATCTCTGTTCAGCATTGATAGATTCTACAATAAATGAGATGAGTTCAAGAATCACCATGTGACTACAAAGTAATAATTAATTAAGAGAAAGCAAAAATGATAGCGCGGAAGGATGCAATAAAATCTGACTGAAATTCTGATTTGTCAATGAAATAAGCTCAGACAATATACACAACGCAGCTACAGCAATTCATAGTACAACAAAAAATTCTCGGAGTACCTTATGCCTACTGTAATGGCAATCAATACTAGTATGCTGACGATAAAGCCTATACTTGATCTGAGAAGTGATATTGAACTATCAGATACATTCCAATTTACCGTTTTTGATTCTCTGTCCATTACATCTATAACTGTATCGGCGTACTGCTAAAAAGAAAGCAACTTATCAAAAATTAAAGTCAAAAAAAAAAACGCTTTACTTTTAATCCTGCTGTGAATATAATGACCTCAATTGGTAATAGGTTAAGTGCTTGCAAAAATTTTCTCAAGTACGGCCTTTCTGAGACAATATATTTCTCACTTGGAGGCTGCAAACGCAGCTGAATGGCAAAATATAGCAAAATTATCTTACAGGAAACCAATAAGTATGTAGCAAAGTCTCATCCAAGTCCAGAATCAGAGTCAGCTCTAAAATTAAACAACAGATCAATCAAATTCTAAATGTTGTTGTATAGCAGAACCGAAACTATAACCTCAGATCATAAACATCTCAATCGACAATTGAATTCATTTAAAAGTGCATATAAGAGTGAAAGGTTCAGTCTGAACTTCAATAAAAATTGTCATGATTATCACCTGAAAAATCGCTGACAGCCGGCAACAACGAGAAAGGCGGGTACAATTGTATAAATTTCATTTTGATTGTATCCATGAATATTTTCTTTAATATTGACTCGGTGTTCAGTTTCTTCAAGCTTAACATATTTCTTAGATGAAGCCTTTTATATCATTAAACTTTTACAATTTATACTGATAGGCCTTCTTTCTACTTTCCTCAAAATATTCAACAAAAGAATTGAAGAGCATGCATGTTTATTCGGCAATCTTGAAATTTTCGATTTGCGAAAATTGCGTCTATACTCAAGGTTCATCACATCAACTCTCACGAATCTCTCTAAACTGTATTATGCAAGTGAACATCTCAGCTTGACTTTAAGTGGTCCTTTAGCGTAACTCATGTTGTACAGATGTATATGTGTTCCACGTCTTTTCACCGATTTCGCAGCATATCCTCCGATGGCAGCTTGAATGAAGTTTAACTCAGAGTATAATATAAGGTTTAGTTGCCTGAATCTAGAAAAGAAGCAGCTTGAAGCTTGATGCGGTTTCAATAATCTTTAGAAAAGTACATAAGTCCCACTCAATTGAGTTAGAAAAAATTGTTGAATTTTCCAGAGAGATCAGACCTTGCAGGGCCAATTTACTGAACACCAATTCTCATATTTGCATGGAAAGAATACTTACCTTCACATTTCCACGCAAAATGCCATTTATTTTCTACAGACCAAGATGTTACTCTCACAGATCTTGAGGAACATGGTCCCTGTTTAAAAATTGTACTCTTTGATATTACAATTTTGGATACTTTACATATGTACCATTATTTAATTATTTGGGTGCTGATTCTGACCAACATGTACAACTTTGTTGTAAATCAATAGGCAGTATTTAAAATATAAATTGAGAGTTGAGCAATCTAGTCTTTATGTTAGCACACAGAGACGCTTACTACATAGTTTACACTTGGACGACAATATGTAGAGTCTCCTTCATTCTGTTCCATCCATCCTTCAGGGCATGTTTGTCCAAAATCACGCTCGCAAGTTCCAGCACAGGGCCTTAAAAATGAGTATATTAAGTGTTTAGAAGCGCAATATATTGAAAGCTGAAGAGCAATTGAAAAAGTGCTTACCATATAGTATGACAGGTATTCAGCCAAGCTTCTTTGTCAGTAATTTGCATCAAATCAAAATGTTTGAAGCTGCAGTCCAACAAGTGTAATAAAAGAGATCAAATGATACTACCTTTGTGGACAAGCTTTGGAGCTGACAGCATATATACTATTTTTTACATAACAGCTAGAGTCTAACGCATCGAACTCATACCCCAGAGGACAGTTTTGCGAAAAGTTCATTTTACATAGTTCTACAAGTTGAAAAAAAAATGTTTGATCATTCAACAAAAACTATACAATGACCGTAAATTTTATGCTTGAAGCCACATTGATTTTCTACCTCTACAAGGCCATTTTACTTGACAGAGTTCTTGAAGTCTATAACGTTGTACTATATTTTTTCCAACTTTGAATCCAAGACGACATTGACCTAAAGTCAGAATAACGGTATTCATATCCAAAGAGAGTTTAAAACAGCCATCCCGATACTCATTTGTACCTTTGTAACTTGAAGGAGGATAGCATAAACTGTTTTTGACTGATTTCCATCCTACAGGACACGGTGATGAAAAATCAGCTTCACACTCGGTATTGAATAACGGCCACTCTTCAGAGTTTCTGCTGCCTAAACAGAATAGTTTAAATATGACATTTATGCATTGAGACGTGATGCGATACTCAGAAAGAGAAATGCAGGGATAAACTATGTTGAATGATATTTTGGTACGACTTACCCCATAATTCACGATACTCAGGCACCATATATTTGAAATTGAGGATTTTGTCTGTCATCTTCAGAGAAGAGTTTTCCTTCTTGCTCCTTGCAATTTGAATTTCATCTAATTCTGTTTTCCATGAGCTTTTCTGACAGCGTTCTGAGAGAGCTTGAAACAAATCATATAGGTTTACCCTGGTCAATTTGTGACCAGCCTTGCGGACACAGGCTGCGAAAATAATCTTGTTTTATTTTCAAACAGGGCCAGTCAACTGAGCACTTGATCCTGAGTAGAGGTTTGTTATTCATATAAGTTGAGCATTGTTTTTTCTTTCGGCCGTTGAAACATTACTCGAATGCAATTTTTTGGCTGATTGAAAGTGCGCCCAGTGTTCCAAGAGAAGAACAAATAGCTTTTGCGCCGTAAGATGTAGGGGCTACACACAAGTCCTTTGCGACAAGCTCCCACCCTAAATTCAAAGAGTTGGATCATTCAGGAATGATTTGATGGCGTAAACGGGTCAAAATCAAGTCCATGATAGAACTCATATCATAATTGTACCATGTTCACAAATAAAGACAGTTTACCGTCAGGACAAGATGCTGAATAGTTCTTCAGGCATTGATTCCCAAGGCTGTGGCCTAGATCAAATGCAGTTGCTTCTGTCCTATTTACTGACCTGTCAATGCGTCGTCCAGGTCAAGAATATTGACATCCAAAACGCTTGGCAATGCTGCTTATAGTTGATGTAATCATTAGGAGTGACAACTCGGATTACATCAAGCTATAGCGATTTGACGTTTTAATCTCACTTGTTGTGGAGTCAACGGAAGTCGATAGAGGATCATTTTCCGCGTCAACTTCCGGAATCGTCTATAATAAATAGTGCTGGGATCATTCTATCGCTGTCATTACATGCTTATTAATCAGTTCTAGAAATCTCTCAGGATATTGAGCATTTTTTTTTGGATCTGGTTTTTTATACTCTAACTCAACATCATTGTTCATAGTTGACAAAGTGTTCACAGCATTTTGTAAGGTGAGCTTAATTTCTGTTGGAATTTCGTCGGTTAGCTTTGAAATAAACGCTGATATAAGTTTTTTGTGCAGTAATGCCTCATTTCTTTGTTTTTGATCGGCAGGCGAATTCTTCTCATATGTCTTTGATTGTGACTCACCAGTATACAACTCATCCAGAAACGAGTCATAGGAGCCAGATTTATTGAGATTCAAAATACTTAACATCTCTTGACTTATGTGGGACACTGGCCCTTTGGAAATCACCTTAGCGATTGCATGACTTTGCACCATACGCTTCAAACTTGTTTCTGCAGCCTCACAAGGCCAGTCTAGTCGGCATATAGCGGCAAATTTTTGTTTTGCTGCATCATCATACTTTTGAAATGGATAAGCTGAGGCACAATTCCCATCATATTCCTTAGGAGCGCTACAGTATTTAATCTGTCCACTTTCTTCATCATTGACCTGGATCCAATTGACGGGGCAGATTTTGCCATAATCACGACTACAGATATCTCTGTCCTGTGGAGCTTTTTTCGATTCAAATTTGCATCGATATTCTACTTTGCACTTATCAATAAAAAGATTTCTGCTTAGAACTTGTGGTTGAATAGACGCGCAAGGCCCATGATAAGAAGCTGGGGCAATGCAAGCAGCAATGTTTTCCGCCTCTCTCCAATATCTGGGACATCTATCATATTCATTATTAGAACAAGGCACTTTCTTGCATGGCCATGTTGTAGCACATCTACGTGCCCAAAAGCGCTTATGAACCTCAGTGTAGTCTCTTAAATCTATCTCCCTTACGCAGCTAAACAACGGAAAAGCACACTTATCAAACTTTTTGTGGTGAGTATACAACTCTTAAGTATTCCTATTTCATTTTAACAATCATTCTCTAGCAAGTACCTGCCACTATAACTTTCCTTCGCCGCACATATACCTGCAAAGTGTTATTTATCGAAGCTTAAAGCACAGAGGAAACATCAAGTATTTAAAATCTTAGGCTCACTGTCCCGTCAAAACTACTTTCCTAAGATACTCACCATTTTCCAATTGGATATAATCAGACGAACATGGTAGGCTGAAATCCTCGAAACAGTTGATTTTGCACGGCCTGATAAAATGTAACCTTTATTTCACTTGCATGATAACCAGTGCATATTGCAGTTTTCTTCTAAAATCAGTTTTTTTAGGGGAGTGACGTCCAACATATCCAAATTCTTCTGGCATGGCCCCAAGTAAAAATCTGGCGCTCGACATTCAGTTCCGTCTGCAGATGCGATCCACTCCAAAGGACAGAGTTTGTAATAGTCTTTCTCACACCCTCGACCTTCTGGAATAGGAAGAGACATTGTATCTCGGAGTTCTTGCAGAATCTCAGGTATACGATAAAACTAATGAATGCTATTCCCATAAATATTTTTTACAATTGGGGAAGAATCAGGCAGATACTTATCCAAGTCTGAAAGCAGCGAAATCCCCCAAGTAGTGACGAAATTAAGCTTTTTTGTTTTGAGGGTTTCAATCTGGTCCATGATGATAATGCAACTGTTCATATCCTACCGTTGACGAAAGAAGATCGTCAATTTCTAGCTTAGAAGATTTCTCCTGCAGCAGCTGGATCCGTGCTATGCAAAGGCGTAGCATCACCATTGCGGTGATGCTGAAATGGTAGACATGCTTCATGATGATGTCGGCTCAAAAAGGTCACATTTCTGTAGAGCGCTAAGTGTAAAGTATACAGAATATTTCGGTCAAAACTCCCGACCAACAATTATTGACGAATAAAATGAATTTAATGCCATTAAAAGCCATGACAGCTACCATTGACAATATAATTATCTAGGTACCAACATCGTGAAGACTGGCGCTAGCTCATTTAACAAGAAGCTTATCAGGCTGCACATAAATATACAAGCCTGACTTCTTTCCAAAGGACAATTAGAGCTAAGGTTCAAACTTTTTGTCAAAGTACTCATCCCACTTGTTCTTTTTTTTTTACTAATTATTTGATCGGCGACAAGGTGAATAGGCGAGTTATTTGCATACATTCGTATTTTAAACTTGATTTTTTGACAGAATAGAACAATTTTGTATTCTAATACGCTGGCGGAGTCTTACTTATGACAACAGATTATTTACTTTGCGAGAAGTCACCAAAATCAGTCATCGGTAATATAGAAAGCCCACCTTGTATAAATATAAAATCCGCCAAATTTTCAAGTTTAAACTTTTCAAGTACGTGTTCTACCCATCAGGATCTGGACGAGTCGCTTTGTACTACTACTCCAAACAGTATCTTGAGTTGCAAAGACTTAAATATTATTAGAGATACCAATTCCAGTGAAACTTCAATGTCTGCACCACCAGATGAAAAAAGTACTGCTCGAGGCGATCAGATCCCAGAATCAAGCGAAATAAAAGATACAGATAATATTGCTGAAGTTTTAAGTTCTGATCGTTGGGCTGATGCGCATGATGAGGAAGACCCTGAATTTATGTATCAGCATGCAGTAGATCCAAGAGAAAGGCAGACTATAGACACAATGCAGAAAAGATCACAGGACCAATATCAACGAAGTCGTCAAAGTAGTAGGCGATACGCTGCAAGAGGACCTATGAAAAACAGTTCTCATAATAGTTACAGGAAGTCAAATAGGAATCCAGACAGTAATGTTTTAACATGAAATTGATGATTGTTTTTTTTTAGATTTACGGAATGTCTGGAATACAAGCTCATTCGGAAGCAGTGGAAAACTTAATGACAGCACTTGGAATCAACCAGCAAGGTAATTTTAAAATGAATAGATTGCTTCAATCCGCGCAGAGGTAACAAGTCTGCACCGCAATTCAGCGTGGTACCGACGTATATCATAAATCATCTTTGAACGATAAGTTGGATCGCAAATTTATTCTGAAGCAATTAGTCAGTGAAACACATGAAGATGCAAAGGCAGTGAGGTTTGAAGACGCATTTCAATTCCATACAGAGAATCTCAGCGTAATGCTGCTATATTTGGATCTGGAAAAACCAAGAGAGGAGGTCATAGAGGAGTTTTCAAGAGTTAGAGGGGATTCACCTAAAACTGCAGATGGTGGTCGTGAAAAACTGCATATGTTACAGGATGTGAGTTTCATATTTGAGCAGAACAACTATTTTTAATCATTAGATCCTACTTATAGAGATAATACTTTGAATTCGAATTCTATCGATCAATCACAAGTAATCTACTTTATAAAATATCTGACTTCAATTGTAGTTTCATCAAAGACCCATCATTGTCAAAATCTGATCATAAAGATCCAGATCACATCATGCACACATATCAAAATCTAAAAGTCGGACGGGTCATGCTGCTGATCATGAATCGTCTGAAGGTCCAACTTACGCCTATGGTATGACATCTTACAAATATGTGAAATTATCTCAGGCCAAAACTCAATTTCTATGAGCAATAATGCTTCTTCTATTTATATGAGACCGCATGAAGGAGTATATCAAAATTACTGTCAACTAGGACCAAACGATCAAAATGGATATTATGTACAAAAAAATTCTACGCAATACGGTATGGTTTTCACCAATGCTTCTCAGCATTTAAGAGGTCCATTCTCCGGTCCGTACTGCTGCCTTTATGTCGATCAACAACAGCAACAACAACAGCATATGTTATTACAGCAGAATTCTCTTCATCAAACCACTGCGCCTTGGTGAGGGTTATTATCCCAATGAAAGTGGAGCACACTATTACAACACCTCGCATATTCCTATAAGCCAGTCTGCTCATAGAAAAAATGATCCTTATCAAGTTGGCGTTGATTATAATAATAATACATATCCTAATTATATGGAAATAATACCGCTTACACTCAAGAGAATGGATCAGGTCAAATACAACCCATGTGTCAGTATCCAACACCAGGAGACACAAACATTTATCAACAACAATCAATACCAGTGTCAATGAAAGATCTCAAGTTTTACAACGGCTATCAGCAGCAGCAAGAAATCTGACCAATTTATACAGTTCATTATAGCCTCTTCCAAATTCGTCTGAAGGTGCTACGCCTCAAAAACAACAATACTACAATCAAAGTTATAAAGACCAACATTATTACAATACTTTTAACTATAATTTACCTGTTGGAGCGACAGACTCAAACACCAGTTTATCCCACTACCTCGTATGCAGCTTTGCACTCAGAAGGAAAAGCCGGACAGTCTCATCCATACCAAAGTTCATATATTCCTACTGGTGATGTGAATGCCGCTTATTCAGAATACTATCATTATGCACCCAATTTAAATCATACTGTTGAGCCTGCTACCAACCCTGAAGACATTCCTGAAAATTTCGTTGATGATTCAGAATCTAGAGATGACGCAAATGAATACAATCAATCTAAATCTCGAAGAATGAAGCTTCTCAATCGCCCAATTAATTCCGATACGAATGCAGAAAAAAAAACTTATAATAAACGTGGAATGTTGACAAAACCATTGCTCATCAGCACTAAACCAGTAAAGAAAGCGATACAGGAAGTCGTCGCGCAGCAAAGTCAAGCGACTCATCAGGGCGCGCATTATTCAGATGCTATGTTCAAGGGTCAAAGTGAAAAGAAAAAAGTTGATTATGATCACAAACCAGCAACATCATCTCCATCATCCTTGCCACGATTCCAATTTTTCTTCGGCTGCTTTTGACCGTACAATCAATAGAAAAGGTGAATTCCAGCCTGAGGATAGTTCCGCAAACCGTGTTGATTCTAGATATGAAGACTATGGAGATTCAGGACACAACAGACATTGCCACCAAAGGCAATCAGAAATATGGAGATCTAACAGAAAGGAAGATCGTCAGAATCATCGGAATAATAGACAGCGGATCCAGCGACATCAGTCAGGATATCGTCATAGAAATGAAGAATACATTGACAAATACGAATTACAAAAAAATAACCGTAATTCCAATCAGTACGTAAGTAAATATTTCCTTTGAACAAATGTCCATTTTGCATACAGCAAAATGTCAGATCAGGCTCATGTTTTAAGAGCTATGCACAAAATTCTGAGTTTTCGGACAATACCAAAAACGACGTTGAACCCATAGACGACTCCGTGGATTACTATTCATATGACCAAAAAAATGCTATGAGCAATAAAAATTTGCCATCTAGAAGCAGAAATCCACCAAACAACGGGAATTTGAATAGATCAGGCGAGCTCTATAATAGAAACCAAGTACAAAACAATGATGTAAGAGGCGAAAAGAGCGAAAGTCAGTATGATCGCATCAAAAAAGATAGAAGTTTCAATCGCAGTAATAACCAGATGAATAAAACCAACAATCGCAGTAAAAACAATAGCCAAGCATTTAGCTTCAAATATAATGAACAGAAAATCAGACAGCAAAGTGATAGCAGGCCACAACGCAAATACAGCCTTACGACAGGTCAGAAATACATGCCAGCAGAGAAGTTGGATCGTAGCAACTTACCGCCAGGTGACTCCGCAAATACATCAGAAAGCAGGAATACAATTATTCTGCCAAATAGTGTGACTGAAAGGTTGAGGAAAGTGATAGGTAAAACACTTCAAACATGTTTTTATCGATATTTCTCAGATAATATACAATTCTTATGTGTTGCCCCTTTTATAAGTGAAGCTAGAGATAGACATTGATATTATTGTACTTTTCTTGATATTATTGCGTCTTTCGACGGCTTGTTTACTCATTATCTCAACTAGTGAATACAAGGGTCAATAAGCATTTTCAGATAGTTGAGAGTGATTACTCTGAGTGTATCATTGAATCGCTGTCATCATGCATGTCATGCGCACTTTAAACTATTTAGTGAGACATCTACTATGATCTCTCATAAATTACCTGTAAATGAAATTTTTGATTCAAATGCTTCTTTTCTCTTAGTCATGCAAACCAGCCTAAGCTCACTACCAAAAATGCCGTAGTAAATAGTAACAATAAGGTCAAGACAGCAAACCGTTTTCAAGCATTGGCGGAAGAGAAAACAGAGGAATAGTTATAAGTAGTTTTTAAAAAAGCATTCCTTGTAATTTTGTGATTTGAAGAGTATCTTATCTTGTAGATTTATAACTAAAATATGCGTCCTTATCCTCTGCATTTTAAATATTTCCAAATTGATCGTGTGTATTCTGAATTTTTTGTACCAACTTACATATAAATATATGTGTATGTATTTTAAATATGAAGAACTTTACTAATAGTTTCCTATATGATTTTTAATCTGGTGTAAAAGATATACCTATAATTTTCGACATCTTTCCAGCAGACTTTATCTTTGATTCATCTATATCATTTTTTTACTCATATGTATCTACTTCAACTGTGTATAAACTAACCTGAAATTCTAATTTTAGTAATTTATATAGATTTTGTTATAGTTCTCTCGTGCCTATCACTGGAAGGTTCTAGATTCTATACGAGAAAATCCACGTTAGAGACAAAAATAATTTATGCCAGAAATTGATTTATACAAATTCTTTTTGACATTTGATATTTGGCATGAGTGTTTTGATACATTACGGACGAAAACTATTTGATTCTCACAAATCTTCAATCGTAGAAGGAAATTCAAATAGACTTGAATCACTACTAATTCAATCAATCTAATACATAATAATCTCATTAGTACTCCTCAGATGATTCAGTTCCCATATTACAGTTTTTAGAAATATGAAATTAGAACTAGTGACGAAGATTTAATCCGCTAACTTTTTGTCATATGTATTTGCAACAAGAAAGGCTGATCAAATGTAGTCTCAATCGACTGAAACATAAATTGAGACCTTTTAGTAAAAATGAGATTTCATAATGAAACATGTATAATATAAGGAATTTTGTACGTATAAAAAATTACTATGTAAATACCTAAACAAACTCTTAATGTTTACAATATAGTGAGAGTACATGTATGGCCTTTATATGCGCATATCTTTATGTAGTCAGTAAGTCCTGTTTACAAGTGAGTTCTGATACTGCGGTTGCTTTTACAGCTCTGCTAGTGATATTTTATGCATCATCTGTATAGCATGACATTCGGCATGTGAGTTTAAAATCGCAAACTATCCTCAAAAAAACTTGGTTTGAGTACACTTGTCCACAAGAATTGGTCGTATTCTCGCTTATTGCTATTTTGATCGAGTCTCATTGCAAGAAGATTGCTTTTAAACAATTGCTAATACCAGTGCAGCGCTATTAGAAACTTTGAGCAATTTCACAAGTCGTTCAGTGAGATGGTAACAATCTTTTTCAATATTATTTTCATGGCATGTATCTCAAGAGGAAAAATTTGTTAAAAACTTATTCAGCACCTTATTGAAATAAAATATGACGAATTCTGTTAGTCATACGTCCAGGAAAAACTTGGCTCAGCACGGCAGATCATTGGCCTCACAATATGAAACGGGAACGCAGTATGATGATGTAATCGGTAGAAAAGTACAAGTTTTGAAAACAGGCACATGCCCCCAATATCAAGATCTGTGGATGCAATATATAAGCTCTATTGGCCTGAAAGATAAGGCTAATTCAGCTTTAAAAGATTTAGCTGCAGCGGCCCTACAGGCTCCCTCGCAGTGCGTCAACTCTATGAAAGAAATTGGAGTTGCTTTCCATTCAGGAATATCTACTCCCAAGTAAGTTAAGTCTAAAGATTATATAAGTTTAGAAAAAAAAAGATTTTATGAAGAAATGGTTGATTCCTCACAATTCGAATATATACTCAATAACAATTTTCTTGATTAGACCATGGCTGAAAGCACCAAGAAGTCCTTATACACCATTTCTGTGGAAATCCTACCAACTCGACAAACAGAAATATGATCTTGTTGTTTATAGGCGTCCTCGAAAACCAGTCATATGTAAACTTTTGTGTTGCGGTGGGTAGAGAGTCTAGTTTTATCATTTTTTATTTACTCATGACATTTGTATAAAATCTTTTAGACGTTCTGCAGGTCAGTAATGATATTAAAAATACAGCCAAGTTATTTATGTAATATTTCTTGTCTTTTAAATATATATTCTGTGAATTTAAAAGCAAAGGATATATGAAGTTGAAAGAATTTAGCTCATCTCAGTATCTTCATGAAAATGTTCAAATCATTGGAAATTCTATGGCTTAAAAGTTAAGCTTGAGCGAACTAGTCACGAAATATCATATGTCTTGACTGTTGAGGTTTAAGAGAACGAACAAGATCCAATAAAATAGTTAAGTTAAAGACTCGTGAGGAGGAGTGGCTGGTAGTGTATCAGATATGGCTTTAATTTCGTCTTGCATATCAGTGTTGCTATCTCGTCTTGTCAAATCTAGAGTTTTATTACGGTAGAATGTAGAATAAGCTGATTGTTGCGCCATCTACACTCAGTTCAATAGAGATGATCAGATTACGCTTACATTAAGTGAAGGATTCCATTCTTTAGGGTGAGTATAATTACAAGTGGCATTGAAACAATTTAAACCTAAGATAACCTTTTTTATAATGTGATTTGCAACTTACTAAATTTGCATGGCATTTCAGGATGTATGTAAAAACATGTCGATCCAAATGTACAATGCGGCCAATTGTTACACATCTCTTTAGGATGGACAAAATTGCAGTTTTCTCCTTTAGGGCAGGAGGGCCATTTACTGCATTTTTTTTTGATAACTTCCTTCTGTAAATCGATAATAGTTCTATAAGCTTCAGAAGTTGACATATTTTACATATAGGAGCATGAATGTACATAGGTATAGTCAATAAAGACGCTGAAACATTTTTTGGATATATTGATCGCTTTACGACTTGGAATGAAATGTATACCTTAGACTTTTCCTCAGAAGCAGATTTCAGGGTCAGACCTTGCGCTGCGGCTGCTTCTTTCAGAACATGATAAGGTATCTGAGTGTGTACTGGAGGCGGTGGTTCAACGAGATTATTTGGAACAAATCTTTTCATATCCATTCGCTCGTCCATGTACATATTAGGATTAATTTTTGGAGGCATACTATAAATATTGGGCTCAAGAGACATCAGGTTCGGTATCAAAGGTGTGTAAGGATGGACGGACTTTTGACGCGGGTCCATTAGAGCATAATTCATGGCGTTTGGATTATGCATCATTTTATGTATAAGCGGTCGTCTGAGAGATAATGTGATATAAATTATACATTCATTATCTGAAGGCATAGATAATCAAGTTCTATATAATTTTCTCTTTCCATTTATTGCAGGCAAGATATGTATCTACACACCCTTTTCACTCGCAGGTTACACATTAAGATAAAAAAATACTATCAATCTTATATTGTCTATGCAATGTCGCAACGCCACAATCTCTAAGCAGTAATGGATGGTGATTAAACTACAGCCCTACCTGAATTGCTGTTGAATCAATCGACGCTGACCCATGTTATTAGGCTGGTTGAGAATTTGAGGATTATATCTTCTCTCGAAACTACGACTTCTATATCTTTTTTGAAATTTTGAAGGGTCCGCTGCATCTGCCTGTCTTCTAGGTCTATGCCTTTCATTTGGGCCTAGTTCATGTGCCGCAGACGGATTGAATTCCTCGTTAGGAACATCTCGATGATCTTTTTGTTCTTGATCCACTGTGAAATTCTTCTGGTAGAGCGGAATGCACTTAATAAGTAGGTTAATTTAACAATTACAGCTTATGGACTAAATTTTGACTGAACATATATGATAGAATTTGTTATCACTGATGAAGGAATATAAAAGATATAATTGATGATGTATAATGCAATTTATGCCCAACTCTACGCTGTATACTTACAACGATCGGATCACGTTTGAAATCCTGATTATTAGCCTGATTAATAGCTATTTTCAACATGCGGCCTCGATGTTCTACAAAACAAATCGCTAAAGATCAAACAGCCTTTATTTGGTAATAGAGTCATTGCTAGCATAACAGCCTCTAAAAACTTCATGAGCGACGGTATAACGTATAGCTTCAATATAAAAAATTTTAGATTCAACTACCGATAAACAAGCAAAAAGATTTTACAATGGCCTTCGGAAAAAAGCATGTTTTCTTACCAACACGCTGAGTGCGATCATCTTGCATTGGTTCTTCGGTGACTGCTGGTCCTGTGACGATCATAAACGAAAGAAAAAAAGAGCGTTACGTGTTTGGTATGGGTCAGCCAATTCTGTAGTATGAGGCCTATAAACATTCCCATATCGATTATCGTTTTTCTGCTGAGACTTCGCCAAATACTTATCAATTTTTGGAGCGACCTGTTCTAAGATCCAACTAACAAATTGATCCGTCTGAAAAAATGAGAAATTTGCTTTCTCTCATTCAATAGTTCGGTATTGTCGATGCGTTGCTATTATAAGTAATACATAAATATTAATGTAGTTTGTTATATAGCTATGATTCTATTCGACAGTACACGTATTTTATACTCTATGCAATTTTATAGACTTTTAATCTACCTCGTCAGCAAGAAACTCCTGTAACTCCTGATATAAATGTCTTTGAGTCCTCTTAGGATTCAAAAGCATATGCCATACATACTCCGTCAATATTTCAACTCCCTCTTCGCCAAGTATTGCTTTGAGTTTATCGGTGATTGTCTGCTGGAGCTCATGGCTTATCTTCTCTTCTTTATTATTAAGAGACATACTCAATACATCACCGATACATATCTACGGTATACTTTAGAGAAGAGAGTCAAATTAAAAACAAATTTTCTGACCAGGTTCTTTTATAAAAAAAAAAAATTATATAACTTGTGATTAGCTAAATTGGAGTTTTTTCATGGTATATACTGCATTCTGGCTCGCATCAAGACTATTAATTAATTATAACTGGCGATCTGACCAAACCTTTTCAACAAATAGCTGTAAATGTGAACGTTTAATGAGCTCTCCTGTTTTTCAAACTTAATCAGCTTCTGACATGACCAACAACTTCAGTGCTGATACCTTTTGTCAAGATTTTATCCCACTAGTTTGCTGGGATGATCTCGATCGTCAAAAAGCTGCATTTAAAGTTTATAAATATCAATAGACATTAGTTATTATTAAATATGAACTAAAGCGTTACAATAAAACCGACTAGGAGAAAACAAAAAATGATTATTGCCTATATTAACAAAGGATAAAAATTAAAGAACAAAAAAAAGGACTAATAGAATTCACTCAAGGATGAATCGAAGGTGAGATTTGTAGTGAAGTCCGAGAAGTCTGCTGCCACAGATGTGGACGAAATTTTCAAGTATTGCAGTAAAATATACAAGATGCCTGTAACAGAGCCAATGAGCATCGACGAGACTAAAACCCATAAAAAAACTTGGGGCCAAAAATGTTCATCTTCTATACAACCAAAGAAAACTTCTGAAAAATATAGAGTTAAAAATAAGATTTTCATTACACACATTTCATTCCTTACTTGATTCTCCTTCTGTCTCATGAATCATGGGATATGAAGACTTGGGATTAGACTTTATTTGATCACTATATATGTAATCGTCTTTATATTGCGGGTTATATATATCCAGATTCAATGCTACATGATCAGGAGTACGATTAAAATGTTGTGAGTCTATCGGTTGACAATTCCGATTTTTTTTGGCACCAGAAGAATTGCTCATTTTGTCACTGTAGCGTCTGGGCCTATTATAATATATGTCAGGAGTCGAGGGCTTGTCTGTATGGAGTTGCTCTGTCTGGCTGAGTCTTTTGACGCGGATTTTTTTTTTATGCTGCGTTCTGTTGATTTCATTCAGAGCATTTCCCAAACTTTGCTTATACATCATATAATTTTTTTGCTTCTGGATTGACTCACATACATCTGGCCTCATATTCTGACATGTTGACGCATCTAAGTGAGTCTTGTAATAGCAGGACTGAGGGTCAACACTGGCAAGCTGAGTATCGATAGCGGGTAGACAGCTGAAGTGAAGCTTTTTAGCTTCATCAATCTTTTTGACGGATCTATCTGCTTTTAACTTTACTTGAGAGTCTTCACAATACTTTATCTGATATGGCATTTGACTTGACTGGTCGCTCTCGTTGACATTTTGATGCTGCTTCGCCAAATGTCGGTGATGGTACTCCTGCGGATGAGTCGTTTTTTCTTTCAAAGCTTCTTTTAATTTATATAAACGATCAGAAGAACTAAAATACTCATTTACGGTATCGACATTCGACGTAGACATCGTCGAAGTACAAGCTGTCGATAAAGGTGACTGAGTTTTACTTGACAGAGAAAGTTGTTTCTGAACTGAGAGATTTACTCTATCTAAAATCAATTGTGGCTTCAGTATTTGATTGGAGCAATCCTCCGATTTGTAAATTTTGGTTCGAGCCGAAACGTCACTGAACGTGGTGAATCTTTCTCGAGCAGGACATGATTTGGGAGTGGGATTAAGGTGAGTAATTAAAGCTTCTGGAGACGAAGGAAGCATTGAACTTTTCTTCGATGCTATGTCATTTAAGTAACTTAAACTTCGACTGAGCTCAAGACAAAGCTGCTCCTTCAGCTGATGCTTTGATCCTGTATGGCTCTTCATGCTCGTATTAGATAGCTTATTTGGTGGCCCAACATATACCCTATGATTATATTGTTCACTAGCCGATTCAATCTTTGGAGCACAGCTAGGATATTCACTGTCGGACTCGTATTTACTTTTAGTCAGGAAAAATAAGCTCGAGGCAGAACTATCATAATCTTGATCCATTCTACTTTCCTCTTTCTAAAATAGCAGAATGAGCAAAAAATTAGGATCCAGTAGAGTATTTAAGGTATATACAAATCTATGCTTAGGTAAGATAATTTACATGAAGATTGCAAGCGTTAGGGAGCTTCACTTTGTTAGAAACAGCTGAGCATTGAGAATCGATTGTAGGCCTTGTAATTATAAAACTTTGTCGGCTGTTCGTATACTTGATTCGTCAGAATTACAAGTACTATTAAATCAAAATAGACACTGAAAGCGTTTCATAGACAAAAAATTGATGATATTGCATAGTTGCACTGCAAAGTTATTGTTAAAGATTAGGACTAAAAATATGCTTTCAGATCAATGCCTACGTTATGCGAAGCAAAATACATATTAGGTCATTTTTGAACCTTAAGCAATTATTAAGTTTGATTATAATCACACTCGAAGTCGAAAGACTTGGGTAATTAAGAAAATTAATCAAACCTTAATCACACCGTCTAATGACAGTTTGTTCAATAGTTCTTTTGTACACGCATGATTCAATACTAAACTAAGTTCACAGTGCTAATGTTGCTTTTATTTATGTAATTTAGAAATCAGACTTAAAGTCGATAGAGTTAAAATCCAGTCGACCTGATTGGTTAGACTTTTTTTGTCTTCCAACACTGTTGAATCGCATGGATGATTGTAACACAACAGCTGTATTGCTCAAATCCTAAAATATTGACTCAGCTTGCCATGAAAGCTCTAACAGCAGGACTAGTGTTCTTCAACGCGTTTTGCTTTGCTGTTGCGTATGCTCGTTTTGCGCTTTCAACCTGCATGAATGAAAAATGGCACTATTCTCATGTACCTCTGTCAAGTAGGCCTTTATAAGTTTGGTCGAGACCTTGTCCATGGGTAAACCGTGAAGTTCCGGATTTGCCTTCAATTGCATCAATGGAGTAATTGCAGTAAAAATTGGTAAAAAATAACAAAGTATCAGAATCGAAAATTTCTTCATAGTACGAGACTTTTTATCATTGAAGATATTCAGAATGGAGATCTTTTCAACGCGCAGATGATTTGATATTTGGTTCACTGTAGCAATTCAAATTGAAATATGAGCATTCTTGTGTATTTCGAAAACCTGTAAAAAACTATCTATTACTATTACAAACAATATGCGCGTAAGGCAACTAGAGTTGCGTGCTCACCATTGCTTTTTGGCCTGCTATTTGATAAGTCTTCCTAATTTGAGCTATTTTAGCGCGTAGAAGGACGAATTAATTTAAATTAGTTGTGATAATATCTGCAACTTCTTGCTATCAGAACAAAGAAAAAATAAAATAATGCTTGAACGAACAAGAAGTCTTGCGTGATGCCATTATGGGCACTGTACAGTTTTTTTTTTCAATACTTCTGGTAGTCTCGGCTGTAGCACATGCTTTAAATCTGGGATACACAGGAAAATCTGCGCAAGAGATAATAAATAAAGCCTATCAATATCAAGATGTTATGCTGCTGGATAAGTTTCCCTATCTTTCTCGTCCTTCTGGTGTTATCAAACCACTCAAATTACAAGGAATGCTAGTAAGCTAAATAAGCATCTATAATTGTTATCCAAAACAGTATACTGGACGTGTATCAGTAGGAACACCACCACAATACTTTTCGGTATTGTTTGATACAGGTAAAATTATTGCTTTCTGAAGAAATCTAATAACTATGAGCTTATGACACGTATTGTACCGCAAAGGCAGCACAAATTCTTGGATTATTTCAACTGAGTGCAAGTCTGCGCATTGTGCCTCTTGTCGTCATTTTAACAGCAGTCATTCTTCCACGTACAAAAAGGTAAAGCTCAGATTAGTTTCTTTTGAAGGATCTTTCAAGATCCGTTTGACTGCCTTGGATGTCGAGTTTTGGGCCGGAAATATACATCTTGAAACGGTAAACTTTCCATTTCTCAACCAGAGCAACCTGGTTTTACAGTTTCATCGTACCACTTTAAATATTTTTTAAAGACACTGATTTGTACAAAGGAGCACTGTAAATAATTTGATCAATACACTTTTGCTTGAAGTTCTTTCACGCATTTGCGCACATCATTCGTAGTTTCAATATCACTTGATACAAATGAATATCTGAAATCTGTAAATATATCAAATACAATTGGACAATTAGGATCAGGATATATTTTGCCTAGAAGACACGTTCTGGTTAGCTGCATAAATAGATCTTTGTGTCACATACTATGTTGTTGGAAAATTTAGCTGATGCTTCACATTGTGATATGTGCATTGATCCAATTTATTTAATTTCGAACGATGACACATATAGCTATTCGGTTTATGCTGATTTTCACAGTCTGTTGGAGCAACCTATTGGACTACTCACAAG